>QGOD01000300.1:6326-26389 GCA_003313065.1 Sarcodon sp. MG97
GGAACAAATTTTCGGGACTTTGTCATAATAATTGTGGCGGTAACAGTACCAGTGAGTGGGGGTCTTCAGTGAGATGCCACTCTGACTCGTGAGGCCTGCGTGCGGAGTATTGTTTCTAAAACTAACCGGTTTGTACAACCTCTAGATCTTATTACTCAACTAGCACCCGCTTGTGTATAAAATTTTGCAAAGTAGTCATTTTGTAGTCATAGCTCATCAGACTACATGTTGCACTGCTGGAGAACCTCAATCCCCCTACTTCAAGAGATGCGACCAACTCCACTGATTTCGTCAAGGAAAGAGATGACGGCCTTCGAACCCGAGTAGATATCCCCCCTGTATGCACGCCGCTATGATGAAACTGGGCGTGGCTTGCTAGTGGATATCACTCAACCAATAGCATTCCGTTGAACGTTCAACCCCCCGAATATATGAGCTGGTTTATGGAGTAGAATTTCAACATAGGTTGAAGTAGCAGAAACATTGAAGCTGGGGATTGACTGACTCGTTTGCATAATGAGTCTCTATTCATGGCGGTGTGCGGTGCTAGAACCCTTAGGTTCTCGATGATTATAGAGGGACAAGTTAAGTATCATGATAGAGTTGGGGTCAATAACATTTTTTGTTGGGCTTTCATCTGTAAATGATACGCTGAATCTACGGGGCGGCTAGAAAAAATGACGGCAACTTACCATTTGTACCATCTCAGAGCACTCGCTGCTAGAAAGCCTACGCCCCAGTGGTCAGTTTGAGAACTAAGAATGCCTGGATAATGAATGAGCTCACAGATACCGACTCCGCCCATGATCCTCTTGCCAACCACAGAGCCAGGAGCATGTGCTCGAGACTGACGAAGAGCATAGACGCCAACTGCGCTCAAGGAAGCAGAACCTATCACCCTGCAAGTGAAACATTCCTCCTGTGATTGGGATCGCAGAGGCTCTGTCGGAGAGTCCGTCATAACCAGTGCTGGAGAGGTTCGGAGAAGGTGTAAACTGGCGACCGTCCTGATGCCGGTCCAAGTGAGCGTCTATCAAGTTATAGGCTGAGTGTATGTGGAAGGAATTTGGTGATTCTTGGTTTACCTAACCTGAACACGTTACTACTACGTTGAAGCCTAAATGGGGCCACCTTGGTGATAGATTCGGTATAAACCGCTCAGGCTGGTCTTGCTTGCTCCACCACCGACGTTCGCACAAAATCTCTGGATTTCAAGTTTAACTCTCTGGATAGATATATCATGTCTCAGAGTATCGGGAAAATCGCTGCGGAACGCAATCAGCGCATGCTCGCGGAGCTCGTTGCAAAACCTGGAAACGGTAAGAATTTTGCCGTTCGTAATGACAGCTTTGATTTACTGGTTAAGATGTTTGTGCGGATTGTAAGACACGACAACCACGATGGGCTTCACACAATTTGGGGATATTCATCTGGTTCGTTGCGTTTGATGTAGTTCACACCTTGCTGCTTCGAGCCCTGATAATATTTAATCAGTGTCAAATGTGCTGCGATTCACAGGAAGATTGGAACTCACATCACGAAAGTGTACGCATCAGCCCTCTTCGTCCTTACGTTGCAATCTCACGTTTATTCCTAGAAAAAGCCTGACATTGGATACCTGGACGAAAGAACAAGTAGATGTTCGTTTGTCATTTCATTTACCTTGTGAATCGTCAGTTTGCTAATTGTGCGTTATTTTACTACAATAAAGCGCATGAAGGAAATGGGCAATGTCAAATCGAATGCATACTTCAACCCCGACGAAGTCAAGAACCCTCCACCGACAAATATGATTGAACAAGAGAGGGATAGCGATTTGGAAAAGTACATTCGAGGTGCGGGAATCCGATATCCCAAAATCCGGTCTTACTCATTTATGCTAGGCAAGTACGAGTTCAAGAAGTTCCTTGACAAATCTGCGATTGTGGCTGCACAGCTCGGACCCTCAAGGTCCCTCGCGCAAGTCAGTCGTCCAAAGTCGACACCCTTGGTATCTAGCAGCATTCCAGCGTCTTCAACTGTCCTTCCAATATCAGCGACCAAGTCGCATGTGGTGCCACAAAATCAGCAGGTTCCTTCAACCTCACGTGCTGGACCTATGCCAAGATCTCTATCTCAACCGATCTCAACTTCCCAGGCTCAAACGCTTCCGAAATCTAATTATGCATGGGACGACTTGCTGTCCCTCGAGACCCCATCGAAAGACACTTCTCATCCCTTACAATTTGCTTCGCAACCATCATCCATTGTCCAGCCATCTTTCTCTCTTACTGCTCAACCAAGCTCATTCTCTAATCAGAATCCGTATCTTAATAATCAGACATATTCAATTCCTTATGCACCTCAACTGTCTAATACGTCCGCAAATCCCGGCCTTATTTCACAATCAAGTTTTAATCCAACCGTGGCGCATTCGTCATCATTTATAGCTCCTTCGACATTCGACAACAGCTTACAGCCCGGTGCGGGTAATCCATTTTCGTCTCAGCAATTCGGTGCTGGCGGAGTTGTCCCAAACTTCTCGCAAGGCCCGCAGCCTCAAGTGCCCCACCAAACACAATCCCAACAGCCGTTCTTGACTTCGATGCCCTTACAGGCCCCCTGCAATCCCTTCTTTACCCAGCAACAGCAGTTACAACCCGGCATGTTCATGGATCCCCAAGCATCTGCATTTACTCCTCCTTTCGGTCAACAGCAGCAGCAGCAGCAGCCGATGTTTACGCAGGGAAATGCGTTAGCTGGGTGGCAAGGACACTCGGGAGGTTTTTCGGCACAACAGCAACCTTGGGGTTAAGGGGCAGTACGTAACAAGTACCTTATAAAAGTCATTGAGCTTGGTGGGTCGTACAGGGACGATATTTCATATTGCCTATTGCATTCTTTAGGTTACTTAAGTTACGAGCAATACATTGGGGCTTCCAGGCTTTCTTATTTTTCGACTGAAAATTGGGGCAACTACATGTGGGTATATTATGTAGTATCATTCCAAGACCGTGATACTACCCTCTGCGTGATCTCCACCTATTATTTGTTCCGTTTTAGCTTCGCATCTTACGATATCCGTCACTCTAGCAATTATACTGTCGATGTTCAGTATACCATCATGACTAGGCATGATGCGGTTCCAAAAGGACGTAGAAGATGTTACTTTCATCAAAGCAGTGCCTTCCGCATCATCTCGTCCAATTCTCAAACCCCGTATGCTCTCTTATATGCGTCTACGAGCTTGACCTAATAGAGCTCTTCTGTGCCAGGTAATAACACCATTAACGCGATTGCGGATAGTGGAAGTTAGGTTACTTGACCCAGGTACACCGTACGTAGGGTCGGGATAGCCGGGAAGAGAGGCGCATTGTTGAATAGAGGGTCGCCGAGTTCTCGTTCGTCGGATGGGAACGATATGTTGGTAAGTTGAATATTTCTGAGGTTGGACCAGTGGGGTATTGCTCAAAGCAGGTAGGTTGTAGCAGCAGGGACTAACTATGACACATGTATTAGGGTCGGGAACGATTCATGGTTCTGTCTGGTGTTGTAGAGGTTTATTGCTTACAGCTATACTCAAGTGATGTGAAGGATCTGGCCTTGACCAGGTAAAGTCACGCGGGCTGGTGAAAAGGTGTTCGTTCTCGTTAACTCGGCGTGCAGGGTAGGATAAGGAGAAGATACGTACTTCGCCAGTGATAACGCTCATATATAAGTTCCAAGTGTGGGTCTCGAAAATGCGAATGCAAACAGAGTGATAATACGTCTAGAGAGACTTTAAGACCATGCTCATGATTCCAGGAAGAGCATGTACGGGGAATGATACCACATGGGCAGCTAACGTTAACTACTAAGGACATTTCGAAAACGATAAAAGAAATATGGATCAACTGCGTCTCCGGCTAACGAAAAACTTGGAGTACGTTATCGGCGGTCGGTTGCGGCGCCGGAAAAATTGCCAGTGAGATAGTTTGTGCGTCGTTGCGAAGTGGTGGTGAGCGTAGAGAATCGGTTCGCGTATATCGAAGAAGTGCTTGTTGACGCGTAAGATATCACTGGGGGTTGGATGTTGAGAAAGTGCCAGAGGAAGAATATCTGAAACGAGTTTAATAGGTAGAGGTGAGAAGGACATAGTCTGGCCGCTGCCACTGCAGGATGTGTTGGTTTACTACGACTACACCAGGCAAGACCCGTCCCGACAGCCTCTCGGACCGCAAAGTATACCGTATCCTTTTAGCCGTGACTGACTACCACCCACTGTCACTGCCAGTGACTCCACCACCGCACCCAATGGTAAGTCCATTCCCTTGCCCTACGCTCGATACAATCTAGTTACCTACAAGCCCAAGTCGCTTGTCTTTTTTTTTTCTGAACAACCCTTCATGAATCTGGTCTTGACTCCCCATTCGGCCGCAGTGCTATTGGGTTTCTCATCGCCCAACATCGATCTCCTGCAGATCCGTTGTCCGTGCTCTTTTGTGTGCTCGAGCTGAGCTAGAAGAGACCTTTGGGAGTGCAAGACTCATTTGGGTGTCTGCCTTCACCATCATGATCAATGCAGTTACTATCTCCCCTCCATCTGGTTATATCAGTTATCGCTGCAATATTGCAGCCACTTCGCACTTCATCAAGGCGTTTCGGCCTGGCTGCTAGTCAAGCGGAAACTTCGCAGTTCCTTAATGATAGGGTCCACAGGTGCGCCAAGACATGGGGATTGCCACACACAATCGCGTCTCCCTTTCAACTTGTTTATGCCGGGCCCTAATCTTACGCCCTCATTACTGGGATGTTTCTATCCCTGTTGACACTGATTCATAGGATTGAAGATCTGCGCGTTCAATATAATTCTCCCAGTGACAGCGGCCCAACGTTGAGCCTAATGATCCCCGGTTTGGTGATACTGGGAGGTCGTCAAGGTTTGACACTACTCGGGAAATCCTTGATCGTTCCTTCCGCGGCCCATGGACGTTGATGGGCTTCTGAATTCGGACTCTCTTCCTCACGAGCCATATTAATCCACGAGCCGGAAAAACTTCGATGGTCTGATTTCCAGCTTGCTGGACCTCTGATGCCATACTCACAGAGAAAGTGTGGGGACAATTCATGTCACTGACTAAGAATGTGCCAGGGAGCTCCTTCTTCACTTATGAAGTTGTGTAGATACAGTCCCCACCCGGCCATGCGAATGACAGAACGGTTGTCTTAGCTTGGGGCAGCAACGTTCGGGTGATTATTGAGGGCCAACCTCTCAAAAGTAAAATCATCCAGAACGAGTGCTGTCACACGAGCACACCCAGTAAGTATTCAACAAGTTCAGCCCTTGGCTTCATATAAATCAACCCTTGAGAAGAGAATTCGCACACCGGTGCCGGAGGCGTCAGGGCGGAACTCCGTCAACAATTGAGATAGGTCTGCGATCCGGCCTCGTTGGATTGGATAAGATCTTTGTCTCTTGCATTGTCCCTTGCTTAAGAGGAATCCTTGTGCACCACTCATTGTGTTACGAAATTACTATCTTAACGCCCGCAGCTTGATATATTGTAGGGAAGCCATCACCGAGGAATGGACATCCAACGTACGGCTCAGGTACTTGAGGCTGTGAGTTCTGCAAGTGAGCTGTTTACGGTACTTACGAGAGACTTTCACTCCAAAAATGCTGAGCCCTTACGACACTTTGCGAAATATACGCAGTTACGAAGGCTTGGTCTCAGAAGGGCATTCAATGGGGCATGGCAGCATTCTTACAATCCATCAAGTGTTTTCGATCCATTGAGATGGTACTGACATGCAGCGACCGTGCTGCAGGTCAACTGCTGTGGCTTAATCAGTGGTCACATAATCTGTGTTGACGTCGGACTTGAGATTGCTGGGATAATCGGTTGTGAGCTTGAAGCCTCGAGGTTCTGTGGCTTTTCATTCGTGTTTGACTCCCTTATGGTACACCGGGAAGATGTGATACCGAGCGGAATATCTGATGTGAAATCTGCATTGAAGGATGTTGGAATTCAAAGCTCACATGTTAGTTTTCATGAACCTAAGAAGGGTAATTTGCACCCGTAACTTTGCGGTGTATTTTAATCAGATGGTACCCCCCACACGCCCTATCATAGTAAATCCTGAATAAATTAATTGTAGATCGCACAACAAGATAGCCTGGTGGGACTTGAGCGAGACAAGTAAAAATCTGTATTTGCCATACAGGTTCTGATTCTACAAAGTGAAAGGCATATATAGAAGGGAATGAGCTTGACCTGCGGACGGTTCTGATGATCGACGAATTTTAGTCTCGGCGTTGGAATTTAACATCCTGAATGGCGCTGGCCCATGCATAGTTAGTTACTACTTCGTCGGGTATTTCTACAAGGGGCCTGTTTCAGAGACTACAGTTGACCCGGAGTCAGACTATGAGGACGAGCCAGTGGAGCCTCGCGGTGTTTCAAACCCCCAAATCCGCCTCAAACTCCCACCGATCCTGCTACTTCCGAATCGATTGTTGTCTAGAAAACACAAGACCTTTGTGGTGTTTTGTACGCACGGAACAAGCCCATCAAGCCTGACGTCAACGCCCATGATATTCATGTTTGTGAAGGGATGTTTCCCTTAGTATGCCAAGTGCATCAACTGCTTACTTAGCTGGGAGAAATCTGCCTATTCAATGATCACCGCCGAGTGATGAATTCCTACTATCTTCTGATACTATATTGCGTTGTTGTTCACTTTGTCTCCTTTAGCTGCAAGGTGAGTTGCCGGCAATGTAGACATCATCCTTCGTATTGGTGCACTCTCGAGTTGCCATGACTTCCCAAACTATAACTCGCACGTTGCGCACTTGGCCGGTTCTGGATTTTGTGCTTTTTGTCCATTGCCACGACGCCAATTCGGTGGAGAGGCGACACTTGCCAGCTATGGTTGGCCGGTTGATGATGGCAGTCTCTTCTGGAAAGCTGATTGATTTTATCAACGGCCTCAAGTTGTTCAAATGGGGATGTGTGATCTCTGGCTACCGGAATGCACGTTCATTAAGTAAGTCGGAAAGACTGCGGAAACCACTGCAGTGATTGATCTGCAAATTCCAGATCTGCTGTGTGCTCTGGTTTTTACCAACCGTTGTCTCCGTCGTGTTCGGTCCGGTTCCGGGTGGCGTGAGCGTGGGAACAAAAACGTGCCGTATGACAGGGTCTATAAACCACACGCTTAGGCTCTCCCTTTTACTTTTCTCTTTCTTACCCTATGTTGATTTTGGTCGCCGAACAGCAGTTATCGTATCCGGAGATTTCGATAGTAAAATACCACCGCCTTTAGTGGCGCGTGGCGGCACTTTTGAGGAGGGGGGAACAAATAGCATCAGTCTTAGATCTTAACAAAGCTTCATCGCTCATCTATAAACATGGTACGCCTCAAATTGACAACTATTATTCTTGTGTGTCTGAGACAGTGTTGTGCCTCAAGATTCTCATCGAAGGAAAAAAATACGCATGGTTCGTTATCAGTTCGCTCCCCTTTGTCAATTTTGAGTCTTGACTTGCAGACAACGACCCTAGTGATACTTGCATTAAGGGACATCGTTCTTCAGCATGTAAACACACCGATCGGCCTCTTTTCGAGATACAAAAGAAAGGTCGTCCGATTACACAATGTTCTCATTGTCGCGAGCTTCGAAAAACCAAGCAGGTTCACGTCAAGTGTCAGTGCGGAGATGGGAAGGGAAAGGATGAGCCTGGAGCCGCAAAAAGTACGCGATGAGAATGTTGTCATGTACTTTTCGTGCTCACCGTCAAGCTCAGCTGTTAAGAAGTCCCCGGACGCCGCATACCCGACTGGCGTTCCTACCACTTTGGAAGCATCCCTAGTTTTGGTCCCAGACCCGTCGTCTGACTCGGACCAACCAGGTAAGTCCACTAGCACCTCTCGACCACACACACTTGTCGACCCTTTCTATGATTAGGTTCAAAACCAGCGTTATGCAATTGTAAGAGTGATGGAGAGTGTAATTGCGCGGTACCTCGCAAAATCAAGCGTACCCGTCAAAAGGATTCTACAAGTGCGGTGGCGTCGCGCACTCCTTCGTGTCCAAAGCTTATCCGCCCTCACACAGACCTCACCCGAGATTACCGTCCTGTTCTACCAAAGCCTACACAACCTCAACATATGTACGCTCAGATTCATCCTGGTCCAGTACATGTCCCGTCTACCCAGTCTAACGGACATGCCACTCGTCACCACTCTCACGCAGACATGTTCTACAGTCCGTATGGGCGGGCGTACGAATCCTTGCATTCCTATGATCGCTCTTATGAAATGGGCGGCGGATTCGCGGATTCTACTGGCATTGGGGACATGAGCGGCAATATAGTTGTCACCAACCCTGATGGTCAATCCATTCCGTGGAGCCTTTTCAACACGGCAGGTACTCCTGCCCAGTCAGAATGTGGCTGTGGTGAATCTTGCGCATGCGCTGGGTGTTTTGAGCACCGAGGCCCTGCCGCTGCCTTACAATGTCTTCTCAATACGCCATCTGGTGTGGTATGTGCTAATCCAAACACCTGTACATCATGCCTCGGAGGTTCTGTCATAGCAGGACCAGTTTCGCAAGCTAATCCTGCGGATCTCTCGAACGTAGACGAGTGGATTAGACAACTCGCCGTGCCTTTGTCGCTGCCATATGGGTCTCAGCCTCTTGTATATGCAACGCAACAGCAGATGCAAGGTGTAGCGTCGACATCGTCTTTACCCCAGTACAACATCCCAACTCTCAACCCAAATTCTCCTGCTCATTGGATTCGCGATCAATTCGGTGGAGCCACAGAGTGTTGTGGGGGGACCTGCAAATGCCCGCCAGGTCTCTGTTCTTGCGCCTCTGATTGTTGTGGGTGCTGCCAGGGTTGTACATGCGAGGAGCATCAACACCGGGAACGTAGGCATATAACGTTTGCTGTGTCGGGTGAAAGAGCACCGTGCAGTTCGGGTGGGGTGGGCAATGTACCCAAGATTAACATTGGAGAAGCCTTGTTGGGCACTCGTCCTCTACCTGCGTCTTCGTCAGCCCCGTCGAATCACAGATCAAGAGCTTCGTCGGCGAGTCTCAGCGACGGAGTCCAAGAAGAATGGGACCGCGGTCCTCGTTTCAGGTCGTGTTGTTCCAAAGAACGGACTACATCGCCTCAGATTTCTCTTTACGCATCTGCTAACGATAGTAACATGATTTGAAGATCTTTTGTTTGATTTTATCACTTGCATTTCAGTCATTCTTCGTTCTATTATCGTATTCCGAGTCATTACATTTTTCTACCTACCTTTTTTTTGTTTCTTTCTTAGTGCAGCTGTCGACGTGAACACAGGTTGTACCGATCATGCTCGACTTTTGTACCTTTAGATGCGCAACGATACCATTCTATGTATAAACCTGCCTATATGTTCCCAACATTGGCCTCAGATTACTCGTACTTCCTCATGAACTGGAGATGGAAGTTTTCCAATGCACCAACGTACTCCTCAACACCAGGACATAGACAAGTAAGGCGATAATGAGATTCTCCTTCCTTTTGGCCAAACCCTGAACCAGGAATGACACAGATTCCAGTAGCGTTGAGCAGTTCCATAGCATATAGTTCATCCGCCTGTTTGCCGACCTTCTCTGCCGCTTTAATGGCCTTCTCAGGAAGTCTGAGGCGTGGGAAGAGGTACAACGCTCCCGGAGATTCGACACACGATGCGCCGGGTAGATTGTTCAGCCTTTGAGCCATGATCTGCGTGCGTGAAGCGAGGGCGCTATGGATAGCGTCTGTTTCCTTCTTCCAAAGGGGGTATGATGGGGACCCAGGTTTAGGTGGTCGAACCATTGAATCGACGCCGACCTGGCCCGAGAGTGGTGGGCAAAGATTGACCGATACCTATCAAATGTTATCAAGGGTCAGTGTTCTTTCTTTTTCTTGGGCATTACACGAGTGAACATGTACAATTTTGTAGATCAGGGCGATGATATCCTCTGGAATGTTCGTGCATTCAAAGTATCCTCCTCTGCGTCCACATTCTCCGCTAACGCCTTTGGATATAGAGTGGTACGAGATGAGAGATACGGGGCTGTTGAGTCTTCGAACGATCTTTTTGAACGATGTGAAGGGAGCCTCGAGCGGTCGATGGAGGTTAAGTTGGTACACCTCGTCTGCCATGAGCACGAGCCGATGCTGTTCGCATATCTTGACGAGGGCTTCTTGTGTTTCCTCGTTGAGTAAGGCGCCCGTTGGATTGCCGGGGTTGATAATGACGAGAGCTTTGGGTGTTATGCCGTCCTTTTTGGCTTTTGCGAGGGCGGCCTCAATTTCTGCGGGGGAGGTCGACCAGCCTGATGATTCGTCGAGGAGGTATGGGATAGCAGTGCCTGAATGCTGGGCGAGGGTGGCCGTGTAGAGGGGGTATTGTGGGATGGGAATAAGGATTCCGGATGGACTGGGGTTGTTTGGTGTAACGGGCTTGATTAGCATTTGGATGAGGAGGGATACCCCATACGATGCGCCGCTCGTAAGGAATATATGATTAGGATTCGAGGGGTAACCATCTCGTTCTATAGAAAGAGAGATAAAGACGAGTTTAATTCGCGAACTTTTTGGAGAAGGAAATCGATGTGTAATAATAACCGGCATGCGATAATAAAATATAAAAATAAAAATACCTTCAATGAATCTAGCCACAGATTTTCTGATAAAAGGAACACCTTGCGAATGAGAGTAAGCCCCAATGGACCCAGTTTCTTCTAACAGTTCTTTAGCGCGCTCTATGACATCTGGAGGGAAAATATCTTTAGCGGACACCATGAGCTCAGGGTATTCCATAAGTGCCGCAACCTTATTTCACACATCAGACACTTGGTTCGTCGCCTTGCACCCGCGAGCTAGAGAGCTCACCTGTCTGGTAAAAGTGATAGGAGGCTGATCCAGTCCCTTTTGTTGCGGGTTTCCGATGTTCGAGGACACAACCTTGCTGAATGGCAATCCATGTTGACTCGATTTTAACGCCTCGCGGTATTCTTCTGCCTTGATGGCAAGTTCACCTCGGACGGCGTATTGTACATTCAAAATTGCAGGATTGAGATCGTCCACGGAGAGAGGGCGCATTGATGACGAACTAAAACGACGAGGTGGAAGGAGAAAGTGTCTGAGCTCGGACAATCGATGACTGAGACTGATACGTCTGGTAATCATGTGGGCCACTTTTCAAGGGAGTCATTTTAGTTCCGTGGTTCGGCCGCTAAATACCTCTGGCTAAATGAACGCTCTCGTCTCTGCGTGAAAATAACCAAGTACATACATACAACCCGACCCTCCCCCGCCCGGCTCCTTCCTGGATTTCTCACGATCACCCTGCTTACTACCGGCCAAGTAATGAATGCTCACGGCTGCACCAGGAGTTTGCTCAATATAAAACAGGAGGCTAGACCTAATACTAGAAATGCATGATACGATACAGCATGAGGGTTATGCGGACGTCCGTTGATGAAAGACAAATGTAATGCACCCATTGAAGCTTCCTGGTTCTTTGACCGTTATCCACCTACCCATCCTGGATTCCTGACCTATTCCAGCAACCAATATAACAGATTCAGACCTTGGTTCACCGTCCCAGGCCAGCCTAACCTCTCGAGGAAGCGGTAGCAACTGAATCGAATTGACTACGCCTTGCACCGTCACACATCCTACTAACGAGAATGACCGGAGTTTCGGATCCAGTTTCCATAATCGTATTTGCCCATCCCAGGAACCTGTTGCTGGTGAGAAATTATCTGACGGCTCAACGCCGAAGTAAACTCGCCTGACGCAAATATGTCTGAATATCGCAAGCTTCCAATTGCTGTGATCCATCTGGGAGACTTGACCACACCTCTAGATTCAGTCACGGTCTCGTTTAGACCATGAGCGAGTGCTTGAGTAAACACTGGCTTTTTCTTTTGTGTAGTCCACAGCGAAATTGAACTATGGAACGCAAATTAATTGAAATGCTAATTTGTTAAGAGCAACACGTACCCGCTGTCTCCCCCGCTAAGGAAGGTTGTCTCGTCAATCATGGCGACACAATCAAGACTACCTTCGACAAAAGTCTTGTCCGCTGGTTTCTTGAGCTCACCGGTACCATCTTCTATGCTTTCAAAAGCACCACCTTCCAATAGATCCCTTAATTTGCTTCGGCCACCACCCCGAAAGACCAGCTGGGTTTCGTCCACGATCTTCCAAAATCGCGCGGTCCTATCACGGCCACCACAGCTTACGACAGTTTCTCCTCGAAGAGAATCGATAGAGTGTACGAAATCCTGGTGGCCGAATAATGTCTCGACATACCCCATGACAGACAGATCGAATAATTTGAGTGTTCGATCATGGGATCCTGTATATAGCTGGTGCGAATATTTTCTAAAGGCCAAACACTGGACCAAATTATGGATACAAACCGGAAGGAGAGAACAAACTTACACTGATGGAATCCCGATGTCCAGTAAATCCTTTCAACCAAGTCAACCCATCTTCGTTTTCTACATTCCATACACCGACCCTTCTGTCCTTCCCTCCACTAGCAAGATACTTTCCATCCGTACTTAACGCTAACGTCCATATCTCGTCTGCGTGTCCTTGAATGTCTTCTTTTTGTTTGCCCTTTTGTGGTCGCTGTTTGTAAGCAACGGATATTTTTTTGCCTGTTCGTAAATTCCATTTGATGATAGAACCCTCCTTTCCAGCAGTATAGAGGAATTTGCCATCCTCTGAAGCTAGTGCAGTGGTGACAGCAAACCTATGTCCTCGTGTTCGTAAAGATTTTGGAGCTTGAGTGAAATCAAACTAGCCGATATGGCCAGACTGTCAACTAAAAGAAAAAGAAAAAGAAAAACAGCGTTCGTACCTTGTCTGCTATAAACAAATGCACCTTTCCCGCATGTTCCATTACATCTTGCTTCAATCGAGCAGAAATGAGCTCCTTGTCAATTTCTGCGGCGTCATATTCGCTATCGGCTGTTTCCCAGGATTAAACTTCAAGTTATATTTTGTAGCTGATCACGACTTGCCAAGACTGCTTTTTACTCCGTCAAGATACAGCTGCGCTAATCTCAGCCTCTTCTCTGCCGGAGTTTCGTCTTCGTTTTCGGACCCGCTTTGGTAGGCTTCTTGGTCGGAAACCCTGAGATCCAGATCATCTACGCCCCCGTGCTCATCATCGTCTGTCGCATCGGATAGTTCTTCGTCCGCGACTCGTTTTTTGACTCGGGACGGGCCACCGGCGGATGGGGGTTTGGATTTGCCGTTTGAAAATGCGACCTTTTTCTTCTTGGAAGAGGTTAAGTTAGTGGAGGATGAAGACCTCTTGCGTTTTTGTGAACGAGTCGCGAAGAAAGCATCTGGCATTTCCAGACGATTGAGAGTGAGACGAACGAAATTTTGCGTTCGATCACGGGACCGAGATCAAAAATTTGATTATTTGCATCGAATACTACTTGTTACTTGGGCCAAATAAAATCCTGCCTGTCGGGGAACTTCACAACTTGACTTGTTTATTGCATCGTGAGTTCACTGCACTTTTGATATGGCGGTGTCGACTGCTCAGAGAGGCATGTGGCCCCATGGTATTGCGTTTTGAAAATTCGAAGCTAGCCATAGTTATCAGTTTCACCTCTGGTTCTCCCCATCACACTCATTCAGTCGAAGTACGTCCGAACATAAGGTGAGCTCAACAGTCCATTGTACAGTATCTAATGCGACGTGTGTTGATTGAAAGTTTTCGTAGTGGAACCGCTTTCTCTCGTCAGCGCCTTCAGGTTTGAATTGGAACGAAGGGGGGCTGCTGTGATGACCATCATTGATTCGTTCTTTTGCAGACGCTGAACCCAACACATTGCACACGCCAGTGCTATGAATGGCACACATCCGCCTGTGCAGATTCGAACTCATCGCAGAGTTCCGGGTCCATACTTGACTGGTACGAGTGATTGATCAGGGATTGCTTATACTGCTACGCTTAATATAGCTGCTAACCTCTTTCAAGTCTTGGGCACATGGTAACTTTTGCCACAGCGTCTCACACAACAAAGATTTCAGGCTCTGCGGTCTACTAGTCGGCGCAGCCATACTTCTCAAGACAGCAGGTTAAATTGTGGTTTGGGTATCATCGATGATAGGCTGTGGTATCTCAAACATCGCAGAATAAAAAGTGATGTTGGGGGTGTCTGACTCATCACTGAAACAATGTTAGCCACCGTGTTTGCCTTCTCAAGGACCTTTCCTCATAATTGAATCTGAAGATATATTCTCAAAACGTGGAGATCGACGAGCTACGTTCTTGGAACCCAACAGGAATTCGGAGATATCTCATTTCTCTCGAATGATGAAACAAGTAACTCGCTCAAGCCTCTATATAACAGACTCGATATCTCAGCGCTTACAGACGACCTACTGTTATGACCCTCGACAAGATCTATCTCATCGGCATCTGGTTAGAGGCCTTGTTCTACGGTCAGATCTTTTGCCTCCAAGCTACAAGCACTATAATCTCATGCCTATATACAGGCGTCAACTTCGTTCTTTTTTGGATCTGTCTCTTCGTCCTTACCCGAAACAGGACAGAAGGAAATTTCAACAAGTTCCTTGTCGCAGCTTCCGTATCTCAGATTCTGTTGTCCAGTGCAGATGCATGCTTGGGGCTGCAGGTACGTGTTCTTTCTGGACCACGAGTCAAGTCCTACTGAAACCATCTCAGCGTCTTATAACCGGGTTCATTCTACTTCGCGGTGAACGAGGTGATCCCGCCGCATATTTCGAAGATGTGCCAGACCGCTTCAATGTAGCAAGAGTTCTCATCATTGCTACAAATGTGAGTTGACAAGCGTGCACTTTTGTATCAAACTACTCAACTTTCAACAGGCAGTGATTGGTGACATTATACTTGCAAGTTACCTCAATTCGTCGATTTTTCAATTTTTAATCAAGATTATACTAGGTCTGGCGTTGTTATCATGTTTGGGGAAAGAGCTGGAAAGTGGCCACTCTTCCAGCCGTGCTTGTTTTTGGAACTGCAGGCAAGTTCCGTTTACCTCCTTCCTGTCTTTCATTTGAGCTGACGATAACGACAGTCTGCAGCGTCGGACAAGCGATTTCTTTTTCCCACACCAGGGAAACAGACAATATATTTGGCACAGATATATTACACTGGAACGAGGCTTTGTACAGTTTAACATTTGCCACAAATATCATTGGGACCGGGCTTATCGCATTCCGTGTTTGGTGCGATTTCCCAGGTGTATTATTCAGCTCCAGGTAGTTCATCTTTTATTTAGGACCTTGCTCAGCCCGCGCTCAATTGGACCAACTATCTCAACCAAAATCCTGACGTTGGTCGTCGAATCTGGATTGATTTATTCTGCTTATCTCGTAGTGTTAATTGGATTGTATGCATCGAAGAACAAGGCATCCTACATCTTTTTTGAACCGGTGGGGCAATTAGCGGTATGTCCATTTAAATTTACACATTAATTTGCAACGTTAATTTCACTACGATGCAGTCGATAATGCCCACCATGATCTTATTGCTTGTTGGGATGGAGCTCAGCTCCACCGACGTCCATGGAAGGTCAGCTCCTTCCGACATGAACACAGAACGTCACCCACCGCAGCAGAGGTTGTCTATGCTCCCTATGATAGATTTACATATGCCAGACACTGTTGTTGATATCACTTCCTCGTTCAACTATGATCTGAAGCGAGGATCCCAGTTTTCTGACTAAAACTGTTACTATGAGTACGCGTGCGGTGATAATCTAAAGCATTTCGCTGCGGTAGTGGGGCCTCGAGTGCTATCGTTTGTGGAATGTCAGACCTGTAACAATTACGTGTACTTTTTTTTTTTTGAACAAAAAAGTTCGTTTAGTATTGGAATTTGGGAAACTGGGCAGATTCTGTTATTTTCAAATGGAATCTCTACTCTGATATTCTGTGCCATACTTGCTTCGCCCACAGGGAACCAACCCCATCAGACACCTCCAGAATTCATCGAGTCGTTGACAGCAGTGATGCTACCAGCCAAGAGTCGTACCGATCGGGAATGTCCGAACAACTCTTGCTTGTGCTCTTCTGCGCCCTGGGAGATCATTGGAATTCGGCATGCTGCGCGGGGCTGAGGCATTCGTGATCACTGACCCCGGGGCCGGCAGAGAAACTGACCTGTATTTCTAACCTGCTTGATCCATCGGGCAAATTTTGACGAGGAGAAGAAAAGAATGGCTCCTTGCCGTTTCTACATTCCTGCGCTTCTAGGAGATTCAGCCGAGGTGCTAGACTATGATTCTTCTTTCTTCAACACTGGACCGGACCGGAGATGGTAACCACTAGATGTTGCCGTAAGATTTCAAAGATGCGAAGATGCGACAAATTAGACTCGACGGTTCGAAACTCAAAAAAAGTCTATCCACCCTCTGGTTTACCTATTCGTCCCGCTGCGAGGACGTCTGCGACTGTTTCACAACCTGACCTGGTCTATCGCATCGTGACCCACACTTGGCGCTCGTGCGGCTTCGAACGCTGCGGAACCCAAGTGGATATTAAACAAGTTGACCTATATCAAATTCCACCTGATATCCTGTGCGTTTTGACGATGTCTATTCTATCCGGACAACGTCTGAGAGCAAAGTGCGATTGGCGAGAAGGACCTTGCACGCAGTGTGGCGTTGGTCCTTGTCCTCGCTTCGTATTGACTGGAGGTAAAATCATTTGATTGTGATGTAGTGTTTGATTCGCGCACTCACCTGTTTACGAACGTTGCTTTGGGGGGCTCCGCACGCATCTTCAGCTTTTTATTAGACCCAACACATCGCAGAGTTCCGGGCTCTCTAACGTAGGCGATTGATTATAAGGGTGCTCGCAGCGCTACGCTCTGGCTGGAGTGGTTTGCGCATTGGCAGCGGCGTGATACAGGGGAATTTGTCTCTATAGGGAGAAATTCCAGGGACGTTGGAGACGATCAGATGGCTGTACGGTTACCTGGAACCTCTAACAGGATTACAAGAGAGACTCGCTGGAGTTGGATCACAAAGATATGATGAATGTAACCGATTTCGTCATCGAGATTACTGGCTAGATCGGGGAATTTAGTTTCTAAAGCTGGTGATCGGCCTTAATCACAACCTGGTACAGATCGGGAATCTCGCATCACCGATGCGCTCAAACCATATACTACGATGTATCGGCTCCCATACCCTCCCTGCTCTCATGACGCTCGACAAGGCCTATCTTATTGCCATATGGCTGGAGGCCCTCTTCTACGGTACGGTCTCCTTCACCTCTTGACACACATACATTTTCACGCACATGCAACAGGCATCAACTTTGTTCTCTTTTGGTTCTGTCTTTTTGTTCTCACCCACAACAGAAATAAAGGGGATATCAATAAAATTCTCGTCATAACTGCCATATCCCAATATCTGTTGTCGACTGCAGATGCTTTTTTAGGATTGCAGGTTCGTCTTTTCGCTCTGGGTGATGAGTAAATCTTGACAGTAATCACCTAAGCGTCTTATAAACGGGTTCATTCTATTGCGCGACAGGAAGGGTGGTCCTGCCGCATATTTATCATATTTGCCAGACAAGGTCAATGTAGCAAGAGTTTTCCTGATGGCTACGAACGTGCGTTTGTTTTCTAGACCAAGTCATGGAATAACACTCTTCTGTTGACAGTCAGTTATTGGCGATAGTATAGTTGCAAGTATTTCAATTTCATCGGACTTTTTCTGTCGCTAGACTCGAGGGTATATTCGATCAGGTTTGGCGTTGTTATCAAGTTTGGGGCAAGAACTGGAGAGCGGCTGCTCTTCCTGCCGTGCTCGTCTTCGGAACCGCAGGCAGGTCCTACCACTCTTATTTTTTCCTGCATTTCTTTTTGAGGGGCTGACGACGGCGACAGTCTGTAGCATCGGACAAGGGATCTCTTTCTCTCGGGCCCAAGATGGCAGCAGTATCTTTGAAACGAGCATAGCAAGGCACTGGAATATATCCTTATACACCCTCTCGCTCTCAACCAACATCATTGGCACGGCGCTTATCGCTTTCCGCGTCTGGTGCGTTTCGCAATACGTACCTGTTTAACCAATCAGTCATTCATCACACATCATTCGTCACATTTTAGGGCCTTGCTTAGCCCGCACTCGATTGGACATGCCATCTCTACAAAAGTCCTGACTTTGGTCATCGAGTCAGGCTTAATATACTCTGCCATTCTGCTACTGGCAACCGCGCTGTACGTGTCACACTCCGACCTGTTCTACATCGTCTACGAGCAATTTGGACAGCTGGTGGTACGTGCCCTTTGACGTCCATTTACTTTTTTTTTTTTTTTGCAATATTTATGGCAATTTTCGTGCAGTCTATTATTCCCACTATGATCTTGTCGCTCGTCGGACTCAAGCTAACTTCGATCGACGTACACGTGAGGTCTAGTGACGGTAATGCCGCCGCGGACGCACCGGCAATATTACCGACCAAGGGTCGCAGAGGGAGAACGACGATAGCTGCGACGTCTGGGCCGGCGGTCGTAGTTGTGAACAGCGCCTACGTGGATGATTCTGGTGTTGGGTATGATGCCAAGGTGCTGGTATAGGTTTATTCATTATTTGCATGCGCCAGGGTCCGAATGTCAGTAAGACACAGTGTTGACCGCTACACTAGTAATTCTTGTACTGTTTGATACAGAACGATTTATGTAAAACCACGTTGCCTTATAGATATTCATATTCTAGTTTAGTGATGAGAGGACTCCACCTCATGTTCCAGAGTAGAAGAAGAGGGGGATCTACGTGAAGTAATAATACAAACTCACACTTGGACGAACTGACTTCATCACGGGAGCCAGCGAGGTTTCCCATTCTACCACCGAACATCGTTCAAGATCTCCGACTCGGTTAACTCACACAAGACTCAATCAAGATGAGAGAGACGGATAGAGAGAAAGCGATAGCATGACAATTTCACTACATACGACTACAATTCTTTCGTACACGGCTTTACTACCTCCAACACTTGACAGTCGAAGAACACCAATACCTCCTTTACACACGCACACAAATAGACGGGGGAAGAAGTGGTGCAGCGCAAGGCACCCGGGCACGCGAAACAAGGACGCCGTTTTTTTGTTGCTAGCTTCTGCAGAGAACGAGTAGGGGGATCGACTGAATATATTAACTGCCTTCCTCCATATCCGAATCCATCAAAGCTCGCCTTTGTGCGAACATCCGTTATAACACGCGCACTGTATACCCTGCGAGCCGTATAGACGGGGGCCCTTACTCTGTTCAAGCGCACACGATCAATGACCACATTTCTATAACAGAAGAAAAATCAAAAACGTACTGGAACGCGCTCTCATCTTTCTTCTTTTTCTTCGAAGACGACGAGATCTCTTTTTCTTCCACTTTTCTCTCATGCTGTCAGTAAGGTGAGAAGGAAAATGATCAGTTTTCGAACGAGGGGAGAAGAAAAGTAGGACGTACATGTCAAATGTGGGAATATGACTGAAGAGTAGGAGCGATGTGAGCTTGGTCGTTTTGGTTTTCTCGTATTTCCCCAGCTATACAGTTTAGCCACAGACGATTCGCACGAACACTCCGCCTCCTTTTTCGTCTTCCTAGAGAGTAAAAGCAAAATTAACGAATATAATTACGTTTGTACATTCCACCTACTCATCTCATCACGAGTTGGAACGTTGAGAGTTTATGCTGTCAAAACCATGATAGGCATAAGGGAAACCCGTTGAGCATAATAAATAGACGACACAACCCATGATGCACCTGCGGTACTGGTGTAGCTAATGCGCTCCCGATGTCGATATAGAGCAAGAGAGACAATCGTAATGATAGAGTTAATCAAACCTCAGAGAACAGGTAAGACGAAGCAATAAATAGGAGAGCCCTCTCGTGTTCGAGAAAAATTAAATGGCCAATGAGGGGGTCGAACCCGCGACCTTGGCATAATATTCAACCAAATGTTATATTAGTACCACGCTCTAACCAACTGAGCTAACCGGCCTTAAATACCTTCTCATTATAATTTTTCCAAGACCAG
>QGOD01000300.1:28714-43535 GCA_003313065.1 Sarcodon sp. MG97
AGGTTCCCCTAACGATGAACACTGCTCCAACGTAGAATAAGACAGCTTCCGATAGGTAAATGAGGGAGCTTGAGACACCATGAGTGCATCCTTCGACGAAGGCTCCTTTGACACCAGTGCTGTAGGCTTTCTGAACTGATTTTTCAAATGACTGCTCGAAGAACTTGTCGAAAGCCATTCCGCGAATCGAGCGAACGTTCAATATCGCCTAGTAGATGGATACTTAGTTCATGACAAAAGTAATAGGGATGAAAACGAACCTCATAGTACTGTTTAGCAACTTCTTCGCGTGCCCTCTTGTTCCTCAGCTCGCACTTGGCGACCAAATTGGTTTGGACAGCCATGGTGACAACAAAAACGGGTGCAATGGCAATTCCAACCAATGTCAGTTGCCATCCTCTTATCATCGCCCAAGTCATACCGGTCCCGAACATTGCAATGACAACCAATGCCTGGGGAAGGACGGTGGCAATCAAGCTCCTCGCATCATCTCCATCCTTGATCAACACCTGTACCATTCTAGATGGCCCATTCTCTCCGTCGATCTTGTCGAACCACCTCTTGTCCTGCAACAACACGAGATTGTAACACTTATCCCTGATATGTGTCACCCAGCTCATGGCAACCTTCTCCAAAATGAAATACTTGAGTCCAAGCAGGAGTCCGTCTATGGCAGCGAGAGCAAGAACTATTCCACCAAACTTGTTGATAAGAGGAACATTCTTTGCACCAGCAGAGACTTCAACAAAGAGATGGGATAATATAAACGAGAAGGTAGGAGTAACAGCACCGCTTGCGGTAGCGATCACTAAGCCGATAACAGTGTAGACCTTGTGTGGAACCATTGGATATATTTCGCGTAGCAGTTGCCAGAACGTTAAATCTTGCGCTGCGCTAGACGATGGTTGTGGAGTAACTGGTTCCTCGGTCATGAGCTTGACGGTCTTCAGTTCGATTTCATGCCTTCTTGCACGTTGTCGTTCCTGTCTCCGACCAGTAGCGTGTGTGGCACTATTTTGAATAGCAGCTTTCTCCAAGTCGAAGTCAATATCGTCTACAACGTACGCAGACGATCGCCTTTTGCTGGGGAATACAGGCGATGTCGGTGAAAACTGTAGACTAAATCGACGGTTGTCAACGGTAGGGATAACAGAGGGAGGGTCCGGCAATGAAGGAATATAAACGGTTGATGGTCGTCTGGCACGGGGAAGGGAGTTGAAGGCGTCGGAACTGACAAATCGACTCGCGCGTGGAGGTGAAGTCATGGTCAAAGGACGCGAAGGTGTAGTTTTAGTCAAGTCTGAAACAACATCAAACATCCAATTCCCAAGAGTAATCGGCCGCAGAGAAGGCCCTACAGCAAAGGCGGGTTCAACGATGATGTCGTCTTTCTCCTCGACGTTGGATTCAAGGAGAGCCTGTACCTGACGGTCCTTTTCGGCGAGTTCCTGATCGAGGTCACGCTTGGGAACAGGCGTAGTGCCCTGGGATCTGATCATCTGAGTAAAATATCCATCTTCCATCTCTTCGAGATCTCCACGGTACCCCGCTTCGACATTGATACCGTCCTTCATGACAAATACAAAGTCATCAGAAGAAACTTGGGTTAAATCATGGGATATGATGATTGTGGTCTTGTTTTTTCTCCATTGCTTGACAGCTTCAAACACCAGCAATCTTGACGTAGCGTCCAGCGCAGACGTCGCTTCATCTATGGAGTTCATATAAGAATGGCTATTGTTACACGGATTAAGAAGACGTACCAAGAATAAGGACAGTCGGGTTTCGCAAATAAGCTCTGGCAATCGCCAATCTCTGCTTCTGACCACCGGAAAGGCTCGCTCCACCATTTCCCAACATGGTATCATAGCCATCAGGTAAATCTCTGACAAACTCGTGCATCAGGGCCATTCTGCACGCTGCCATAACCTCTTCACGGGTAACATCCTCGGGGTTTTTTCCAGAACGCGAACCTGCTAAACCCATGGCAACATTGTCATGCACACTCATATCAAACAGGATGCATGTTTGTGAGACCAAAGCGATATGCTGGCGGGTATAGTCTTCATCCAATACTGTGATGTCCTGTTGATCGAGGGTAATCTGGCCAGATTGAGGAGTGTACATCCGAGCCAATAACTGAGCGACCGTCGACTTTCCTGACCCGGACCCGCCGACAACAAAGGTCATGTCACCTTGCGAGAAGAACATCGAAACCAAATCGAGGACGGGAACTGTAGGTCTTGAAGGGTACGCAAAGGTGACGTCGGTGAGCTCGAGAGCACCTTTACATTTTCCTGGAACGATTTTCTTCAGATTTGTCGCCTTACGAGAGAGATTGAACTGTTGGGCTGAACTATGCCGTGCATACGGCTGCTCATAAGTGATGGGCGCCTCCATGAGGTTCACAATGGATGCCATTGCAGATTTGCCCTTCGTAATGGTGACGAATTGCTGAGAAGCCATATGTACGTTGCTCGTAGCGATCAAGCAAGCCCAAAAAACAGACATGACCTGGCCGGGAGTATTCTTGCCGTCTCTGACCAATTTGGAGCCATACCAGAAAGCTTGCACAAACATTGCCATCATGAAGAACTGGGTGAGGCCCAAGTTCAAACTCCATAAGGTGATAAGACGTCCCGCAACAGATTTCATATGTCCCAAGACCTTCCGCAAGGACTCTCGTTCGTGCTGAACTGCATTGAAGGCCTTGACGGTAGCGATCGCAGCGACTGCGCGGTCAACAAGAGTTGCGGCTACACCGGTCAGAGAACGCTCAGCAATGATCATGGGCTGAGACAAGCCTTGAGTCAGGCCACCAAGAAAGATAAGGACGGGGAATGTGGCCAAAACAACGAGGGTAAGAGACCAAGATCCTTGAAACCCGAGGATGAGCGCTGTCAGAGATGTGGTCATGTACTGAATAGTAAGACCAATAGCGAGTGAAGATGCCATTCTGACATCATCGGTGTCCCTAAATTGATCAAATCAAAAGTCTGCCAATGAAAGTAAATTACAAGCTACTCACTTGGCAAACTGAGCCATCATTCCACCTGCGCCAACAGGCCCATCTCCTTCAACACATTGGACAGATTCATCGAAGCCCATCTTTTTATCGAACCAAAGCATCTCCTTCTGGGTGACAACGTGGTAGGTGCGACGACGGAGAGCCAAAACATTTCGCTCGCCGGTAGAGATCCAGAGACTCGAAGTGATACTACTAAGGAGTAAGGCACCAATGGCCAGAGCGAGTAATTCTACTGCGGTAACGCCGACACCATGAAGTAGCTTAGATTTATCCGCCTGAGATGGATTTGAAAGTGGGAAGGTGGCAAATGCGTCGAATGCTTGTCCGACAGCGATTGTCATGAAAGGCGCTATGCCACCGGATACGAGGGATGAAATGATCGCAGGAAGCAATAGACAGAAACATTCGCGGCGTGACAGCGAGGAGAATAAGAGGGAAAATGAAGGTTGGACAGGCTTGTAAGCTGGGATTTGGGTCTGCCTTAAAGAAGATACAGTTGAGAGCGGAGAACCGAATTTGTAAGTAGAACTGAATTTGTATGTAGAACTGGAGGGTGTAGATGAGGTCGTATTGGTCGTGATTGGTGTCGTCGCGGACGAGGTATCGACCGTAAGCTTCAAAGGACGACGCATCGCTGCTGGAAGTAGGAGCGAAAGATAAAGAATATTTTCGTCCCACCATCCTTAAGATCAGTCCACGATGCCAGAGACAATAAGCTTTGGAAAGGACAATAAGCATTCCAAGCCACGTGTTCCATTGTCCGCGTCACATTCGGTCATTCTGTCACAATAGATTCAAAGTCACGCTATTTCCATATTAGGCGAGTTGTGCCTCAAGGGGCGGTTTATAACCCGGACAGTTTCTGCACCGTGGTGTGCAATGAGGCCGACGACGATAGTTAAGCTCAAGGCCACAACTACTCGTTGCCAACCGACACGAAATGGGTTCTCCACAATTATCATTTCTGTGGAGGACTCTCGATGGCTGGTTAACAATCTGCCTTCAATGGCTTTTATCTCTACGTAAGCCATCACTTTCTAGGTTGGAAGGACGAACCTTCAAGCTTCAAGCTTCATGATCGGATAGGACTTGGATCGAAACGATATTATTTAACTTTTCTTATATTAGGCCCGTGAACGGTTGCAAGGTGCCAACAGATACTAGTAATGACGCGGACTCGGGCCCAGTGGGTCATTAACTCGGATCCTCAGAAAGAACGCACAATGGCAAGAGTTCTTGTGCGTCATCCAGGCTGCTTTGTTCTTCCACGGCGCTCATTCGGTTTCTCGCAGGAGAACTGGATTGCGTGCTAACAGAGAAGCGCCAAGTGAATTGGTGTCCATGTCTACACTTAAGAAACCAACATCTGCATGCAGGCACAAGCATCATTTTCACCTTTCGCCTTCCTCGCAGCAATAAGGTTCATAACACAAGTCTGGAGACGCCACAATCCACAGATATGGGATCAAATCAAATTACAGTGAACCTTGGTCAACATAGTGCCTCCTTCATAACGTCATCTCGTACGATCAGGGCCAACAAGTTCGTTTATCAAAGAAACAACCCAACAGGACTTATCATCGCCGTGTCTAGTCACTTCCCGGCTACTGCAGATAGTGATGTGTCTTTCAAGCTCTGTCGACGAAGAGATGTGGACATGGCTCGTTATAGACATCTATCTGCATTATAGATCGTTCACGTACAAGCCTTGGAAAGCTGGATTTCGCGCGCCTAAGATGAGGGCGTACATACAGATAGGGAAGCTTGTTATACAGAAGTGCCATTGTTCCTCACGGCCCCCGAATATGACATCCGGAACGAGAACAATGAAGCATACGAGCATTCGAAGAAACAAAGTAAGGATCATCCGGTTAGATTCAAGAAGTTCAAGGGAATGGGAAGGGTGTGGTCCTGTTGGCCGAAGAACTGGTTAGCTCGGGACGCTTTCCAGATCTCATACCATAGAATCTATTCGCCGGTCCCTGACGTGGACGCGTTATGGGAGTCTTGATAAGTTGCATGCCATCCACGTACTTTATTAGATTTATTTCTTTGTATGCATTGTAGTACAGTAGAATATGCAAAATAAAATTTGCCTCAGCTCGTTACATTTGGTTAAGGTGCCACCACAGTGAAATATAAACCAGCTGAGCTGAGGTCAATATTCAACGCTCCAAATCTTTCAATGGATGTTATCAATCTCAGACTCTGAAAAGCGTAAAGATGTTCTCTGTCAGAGATGTATTCCATTGGGCAACTTGGGCTCGCTATTAAAGGCAGAATATTCCATGATGGTATCAACCCATGCCAGTCCCCACGCCCCATTCCCCACTTTGGTTCCACCCAAGACTCTGCTCTGATCGTCGACAACCTCCCACTGACTCTTCGTCGGCTGAGTATCAGAACGGTCTGATAAAATATCAAATGCCTGACCGTAAGACTAATAACGAAGAACTTACAAAGAACAATACCAGAATGAGGCTCGTATATTCCTAAGGGTAGATCTGCATTTGTTCTGTTTCTCTTCTCTTCCCTGCCGTCTGCATCGTCCTCCCCAGGCCGCTTTGGACTATTCACCATCGCACCGTCTCCAAGAACGCCTCCACAAACTTTCAACGTCTCCTTCCTAAGTTTAGTCCACTCTTCACTGGCTTCCATTGTTCTTTGCGCCGCAATGTGCATCCAATTCTCCTCATTCAACCCATCCCTTGTCAAGAGGGATTTCCTAACTGCATTCAAGGGCCCGTCACTATATGGACCCCATCCTGGACCACCAAAGATAGTTGTGGGACCGCCAGCTCGATACATTCCAGGCCCACTCCCTGCACGGTCATTTCGTGCTTGTTTTTCAGCAGCGGCCAGTTGAGCCGCTTCTGTCGTCGCTTGAGGATCTTGTAAATCCCCCACAAGATCACCGGGTCTAAGGCCTTGCGCAGTGATCTCTTCCAAGACTTTGTCTTCATAATAGTCGTCAACTACCCATCTCCCATCTACAAGATTTTGTCAGTTTTACTATCATAATAAATTTACATGGTAAGATACTTGCCGATCAACATCTTCGACCCATGAAGTTTGTATGCGCTTCGTGCCGTTATGAGTGTAACGCTTCTAGTCCGCAAATGCGATCCCAGTTTCCCAATCTCGATAAGATAATCTTTTTCTGGCTGCGTGGCATTGAGTTTTAAGGCCAGAGGATTTCTTCGGAAATAATACAATGAGTCTCTAAACCCCGAGGTTCGAGCAGCATCGATCGCAAGCATGTATACCCGCTCGGGATGTCGATTCGGAAGGACAAATGTTTGAGACTTGAACCGCCTGCCTGTCATAAAAGAGCGTTCTAGTACTACAACCGAAGAAACAGATAAAGAGACGTACCTCCCAATAAATTTCCAGCCTGATCAACCTTCGTGTTTCCTTTAGGATCTTCATCGGTAACGAACTCGTCCCCATCGATAATATGAACTTTTCCATGGATCTTTCTAAAAGGTTTTCCGCCACCCATCGGCCCTTCCATCTCTCCCGTTTCTTCTGTTCCTCCTGCTACTGGTGTCGCTGCAGCTGTCGTAGCCTGTTCTTCGCCACCTGGTCCAGCACTATCAGGCATCTCCGCATCGGTTCCAGGTGTGGCACCCTCTTCTCCAGGCCTCCCGGGCAACCTGATAACCAAGCTGCCTCCTCTCGACACCCGACCACGAGCTCTTCCTCTCCCCGTACCGCGTGGCCTGCCCCTGGGCCTCGGCGTACCAGTAGGCGTAGACAACCCTCTACTCTTCCCACTCCCCCTCGGCCTCCCCCGCGGTCTAGGCAGGCCGCCGTCCCGAGGAGCACCTTCAGGCGTCTCAGCCCTAGGCTCACTCTGCCCTTCATCCTCCGACTGCCCTCCATCCTCATTCTCATCAAGTTGGTTATCTTCTTCCTCATACTGCTTCTCTGAGGACTCGCTAGGACCAGGAGAGGGCGTAGGACGCGATGAAGACGGGATTGAAGGCCCTTCTTTTGCCCGGCGAGGTTTGATGATGATTTTTCCGCTCATAGATGTGTCTTCCACTCTGAATTTTTATCACAAGATCAGGAAACGAGGTTAGCGCGTCTTGAAGAGTATGGACACCGAAGGAAACGTTAGTGTGATTGAGAGCAAGTCTGGCCGCATTGTGTTCGCGGAGTTGAAAAGTCAGCTCCCCGCTGGCAGCTCGGCATTACAATGTCTTCCATCAGTGATTGGGCCGGGCTCTCGTTGCCTTTCTCCGCATTCCCAGGAAACCTGGGATGAAATAACAAGGTATTATAAAGAATTACAAGGTAAATAATATAAATAACTCTTATATATCATCTGGTAATTAAGAGTCTAGCACCATAGAGTTTGCAAAAATTGCAAAGTATGCTGGAAATGATAACTTGTGTGAGTGCTGCCAGGAATGACAAAGTGCATAAGAATAGCAGATAGGGTGGAATGAGCAAATTAATAATTTGTGCAAGTGTTACCAGAAATGACCAAGTGTATAAGAATGGCAGCATCAATCAAATGTTGCAGATTGAGACATTTGTTGAAAATCCAATGCTAAAACAATTGTGATCATTGTAATGATATGTATGAACATTGATTACAATTTCTCAGAACTGTTGTGAAGATCAGTTGGAATTTTTCTCACACTTGTGCATGCATTATTGCAATTGTTGGAGTTTTGTTTCTTTCTCTTCCACATAGACACTTGGATACTAGTGTAACACATTCATTTTTACTCATTTATTCTTAAAGCATGCACTGTTTCCAATTTAGACTTTCATGGCTAGACAAATAGCCAAGTTCTTTCACATTTGTCTCAGTCTTTTTATACAGTGATGCACTATTGTAACTCGTCGGCGGTCCGCTGGCCGATTATCAACTCCGACCGGTCATACTGGCGCCTCCTCGATTTGCTGATGTCAGGTAGTGGCGAAATCCAACTTCAACTCGCCCACCGAAGCAATCTGTGCTGATAACAAATATTGATCGCTAGCGCGACGACATCTTGGTCGTGACCTTCACAACAGCAACATTTGTACCTACAGCACACGTGATATTCATAAGAAGGATGTCTAAGCTACACTTGTACACAGCGCTGCTGGACCAGGCGGGAGAAGCAACCATAAATGCACTATATTCGTATGATGTACTCCAAAAAAACAGGTAGTTGCAGCGTATTAAAAGCAATAACAGCAGTTCAGAGCGACAATCGGGATTAGGCTGAGTATAAAAAACAATAATATAGACAACGTCCATCTCGATAACCTAATTGAGATATCCACGACATTTCGCAGAACCACACAAACAAGGAATCTTGTCCTGCTCAATTGGGAAATGATAATCTAGAAGGAGGTTAGAGTTGGCAAACCTAAAAGTGACCACACCAACGAACCGTAAGTGATCTCATCGCCCAATTCTATGTCTTGCTTGGCATAGATGACTATCTTCTTCTCTCCATTGATCGTTATGATCTTCGCCGTGCAATTTGGGTCACAAGAGTGGTTGATAAGCCGGCTGGAAATATATATAAGATCTTAACCTTAGCGTCGAAAGTCGATGGTGAAGTTACTCACCCTAAATTGCCTTTCTTCGTAGCATCGACTACAAGATCCTCATCAATCCGAAACAGGTAGCTGCTGCCAATCCCTTGTCTCTCATACGCCTTCTCTCTCTTATCTGCGACCTGCGCACGTATGACCTCTCCCACGTATTCGATGACCATCTCCCCCCTTGAGATCCTCTCCATTGCGTATAGACCCCAATCGTGAATCGGCGAACGCGCGAACCTGAGATGCTTCTTCCGCGTCTGAAGCTGGTTGAACTTGACCTCATCTGTAGCGGGCGTCTCTCCCAAAGACAGTTTCATTGCTCGCTGGACTTGATTAATTTCTTCAATTCCCTGCGCACGTCTTCGAGCATTGGCACGATTAGATCTTGACGATGTTATAGGTTGAGGTTGTGTCGGTACTTCCACTGCAGCTACAGTCTCTTGTGTCGAGGTGCGCGTCGCATATTGAGCTACATAAGCAGATTTCTCTGAATGTGAAATCTTGTAGTAACCCTCTGTGCGAGAAGACCCAGTAAGGTGAATACGGAAAGGTGGTGGCGAGTCCGGATCAGGTTCGTCTGGCAAAGGCACGGACGACGGAGGCAGTCGAAACTTTGTCGGAGAGCTCCTGACCAAAGCAAGCTTGGCGAAATATAGATCTTCGTCATCTTCCCATAGATCAGAGGTCGAAGGACTTGGGGGAGTGCTAGCATGTGATGGATAAGGTGGAGGTTTTGAATCGGGTTCTGGAGAAGATGTTGGTGACAAAGATGACTCCCAGTCAGAAAGTCGAACTTCAGCGACTTGCGGAGCAACAAATTCGGGCTCTTCTGCAATCACCACTTTTGTAATGTCCACTTTCTCTTTCTTCCATTTCCGACTGGATTTCTTCATGGCTGACTGGGCCTTGAGTTTCTTCTTCGCCGGTTCACCAACATCTTCAGCTTCTGGCCTCTTGCGCTTGGCATCATCGACAACAACGTCTTGAAGGGGTTTCGTCACCTCGTCATCCGAATCTTCGGACTCAACATCTTCCCGTAAGACCTTGCCGTCAACAAGTCTCCTCCTCTTGTTCGGCCTTAGAACAACCTCTTCTTCCTCCTCGGAATGTGTCGGCTCTTCGAGAACGATCTGCTCGAGCTTTGGCGGCTTGTTCTTCTTGAATGACAAACCTTTAAGTCCCTTCCTCTCCTCTCCATCAACGATACCCACACTGCCGTCGATTCTGGCCAACTTCCTGGCTTTCTCCTCCTCAACTGCTAGCTGTCGTAACTTGACAGCCACCACCCGATCCATAACATCTTTTTCCAACAACCCCTTCAATTCTTTCATGATCATCCTTTCTGCTTGGTCGACCATTTCTCTATCGTCCCATTTTGTCTTCGAAGCGTTGTCGCGAGATGACGAAGGCAACGAAGAAGAAATATCAGGCACCCACGACGATGGGGGAGCATGAATGGTGACAGTTACGGATCTGTGCGCAAGCGTACGTGTCCCGGAATTCAAAACTGTGCTTGCCCTCCTCGCAGAATCTGACGTTTGAAAAGTAACGTACCAGCCAAGATGATCTTGAAGTACCTGGACAAAGATGAAGCCAGTTTATTGTGGACAAATGTACAATAAAACTCACCTTGTCCACTTTAAACTCGTCGAAGAACCTACGAACATCTTCCTCCTTCACATTTCCGCCACCTAACTGACCCCCTCCGCCATACTCCTCAACGCTGACATAGTCGTACCCGTTCTTCTTCAATTCTGCTAGTACCACATCTCGCTGAGACTGCCTTGATGAAAAACGAGAAGAATGACCTGGTTTCCGGGATATCGGCGAGGGTGATCTAGATCTAGATCTGGACGAACGCCTTGACGGGGAATACCGATCTCTGCGGTAATTGGGCCGGTAATAGCGATCAGAAGGACGGTCATATGAACGACCACGATATGAATGCAATGGTGTAGACGAAGAAGAATGGTCGTGCAGAGCAAGGGTAGGTCGGGGAGATCTGGCATTCGAAGTCAAGTTCATAATCCTCGCCCTAGCCAAGGCAGGTGGCGGTCTCGATTCGATGGGTGTTGTGCCGGACGGTGTATCACCAGGACGAGCTGGAAGTGGATGATGTTGTGGTTGGGTTGGAGGACCGTGTCTGGGATCACTTCCTTGCTTTCCTCTCCTTAAGTGAGCCGCCTCGGCTTCCTTCCTTATTTTTTCCTCCTCCTCTTTCTTCTTCTTTTCCCCAGCCTCGGCAGCCCTCTTTTTCTTCAAAATCTCCTCCTTCTCGCGTCTTCTTCTGTTATCCAGCTCCTTCAAAACTGCTTTCAACCTGGCCTTGTCTTCATCATCAAAAACTACCTTCAGTTCCTCTCCTTGCGCACTCTGGATCCCTAGAGTGGTTCCAAGACCGATGTTTTTTCCTCCATTCTCCCGTTCCACGCATTTCTTAGCCTCTTCATGAGTAGAAAACTTGACAAGCACGATACCTAAAGCACCACCGGTCTGCTTATCAATCTGAGGCTCGAATGACACGACACGACCATGGACACCAAAGTGACGACGTATCTGTTGGTTAGGAGTCAGTGGCGATATGTTAAGAACGAGTACGCATGTGGGCGGTGGAGGTCCTGTCGAGTGTGCATCATACTATATCAATCAGAATCAGTGATCTGACAATTGAAAGACTGAGGGTGGGTACCTCATATTTAAGCGTATAAAATTCACCTCTACCCGGCCTCAAATTCTGCAACTTCTTTACTGTCGATGCTTTCCGCGGGTCTCTGATAAGAGGAGGCTGTTCACCATCGATAACTTCACCACCGTATCTATATATCAACTCCTTCCCTTTGCCCTTACCCTTGATCCTGGGCTCGCCCTCGATATTCACCTCGCGAATTTTCTCCATTAGTTGACGAAACCTCCCGTCTCGGTCCCTCTCGATCAATGGATCAAATAGGACTTTGAAATCCTTCGTTTCTGGAGAGAAATCTGAACTGGAAGGTGGCCATGGCAGCGGAGGGGGGAGTGAATAAAGTTTTGGAGGTGAAGGAGATCGGGGCGGTGGAGGCGGAGGTGGAGTTGGAGTTGATATTGGAGGCGGTGGGGGTGGCGACGTTGACACAGCGTCCGAAGGTGGTGGTGGTTGTGACGGTTCTGATTGAGAAGGGGAAGGAGAATGAGGTGGTGGTTCGGGAGGTGTTGATGGAGATCTTAGGATAGCGTTCGGCTTGAATGACTTCGCAAATGCGATCGGAGGTATATGGTGATTGAGAGGTAGAGAAGGCAAAGGTGGTGGATCAGATGTGGGAGCAGGTGGTGGTGGTAATGGGGGAGGTGCGGAAGATGGGGGACAGGGTAGGGAGGACGATGATGGTAATGGCGGTGGAACAGAAGAGGGTGGTGGAGGCGGTGATGATAATGATGAAGGTAGAACGGTCGAAGACGGTAACGGTGGGGGTTGAGAAAGAGGAGGAGGAGGCTCGGAAGGCTTGTCTTGCGCATTTACGTTCGAGGTGCTGGTAGGCGAATGGGATACCTAGAACACGAAATGTCAGAGAACTACACACCAGAGAACTACCTCAATTTAATTCACTGCATTTAGATTTACAGCCCTAAATCCTCCACTATAATCAACCTGTTTGCCCTTGAGCGAGCTGGGTATCGTGGCGATGTTATGGCCATTAAGACCATTAACTAAGTGCTTTGGTTTTGAGGATCCGACGTTCGAAAGACTCCTGGGCCCTGTGGGAGGGGTAGTTCCTATCTTCGAGGACGCAGAAGGTTGTGAGCTCGATGTTGAAGCAGACGACGAGGTCGAAGTCGCGGCGCCTGAAATGGCCAACGAGTTCAACAACGCTCGGGGTGCCCTTGGAGGGGCTCTTCCAGACATACAGTACGGCGTTCCAGTTTATGATACGCCGAGAAGTGTGTGTAGTTGTGGAGAAAATAATGCGAGAGAGAAAAAAAGTCTTGGGACCTTTCAAACGGCAGATCGCCGCCTTCGTGGTCGAAGACAAACCCAAATCTGATCACAACCTTGAACCCACGGGGGGCATTCTTAAAATTCGACGTACGCCCTATATTGCGCGTACGCAGACTTTGAGTGGATGTACTGTAGCCTTACATTATGTTCTACCAACTTTCAATCCGATTTTGCACTAGTGCCTTGACCAGACACCATACCAACACGGTCGCGAGCAAAGTAGAGTGCTAGCAAATATTCGAGCAAAAAGGAGTCAAGTTGACGAGACATTGGCCGACTAGAACACGATCTAAACATGAACGTACATGTTCAAGGCACTACTTCCGACGATATCGGCGCGGACCACAGTCCCCCAACGCCCTCTGCCATTCCTGTCCCGTTTTCCTACACCTCTAGTAATGATGGTACAAACGAAAATCTTCTGATCCTATTCCACGGTTTAGGTATGGTGACATACGCAGCTGACGGATGACAGTTTCACATAGATCTTTCTCTCCAGGTGACACGCATGTGCCTTTCGCAAAACTCGGGAAGCAGCTGAATCTTCCTCAGACGGCGACCCTCGCTCTTCGTGCTCCTGACCAGTAGGTCCAGCCTCAGGTTGATACCTTCGACTGAATGGATAACCAAATTAGGATCCCATATTTATATGAAGACGCATATCAGTGGTACGAATCCTTCGATCCCCTAGGGGATCTCCTCACAAATCCAAACCCCACTACGGCTCTGGGAGTGCTTTCCAAGGTCATTCAGCATCTCATTACAGACTGTCAGTGGTCCCCTCAGAAGATCCATCTCTTCGGGTTCGGGCAGGGCGGATCGCTAGTAGCAGAATTCGCTCTTCTACGCTGGAAAGAACAGATCACGAAACATCCCGACTCATTTTCCTCTCCGTTGGGCTCGGTCATTTCTATTAGTGGCCCTCTCTTGTCGTACCCGACGGTGAAAAACAAGTGTCCGACTCCGCTCTTCGTCTTTCATAGGTTGCCCCCGGCAGAATCGTCTTTATCATCCAACGCAATAACAAGTTTAAACAAAGGTTTCGGTAATCTGAAGGAGACGAAGCGAGCTGGAGAGGGGATGCCAAATTCAAAAGAGGATTGGGAGCCTATCATGAAATTCTGGAGCGAAAACCTCTCCAGGAAGCAGATGAGCGGCTTGTTTCAAGTCATGAGCGGTACCACAGATTGAGTCACAATACGGCGCAGGATTGTTCCGTTTCTTCCTGTAGATTTTGATATCGAGTTTGTTATCGAGTTCACTGTGTGGCCCCGTCCAGACGTCTCCCCGATATCTGTAAATTCACTACCAACTCGCTCAGGAACGGTCAATTAGACTAAAATACTACGCTATCTCGCTCCCGCATCGACAAAAGCTAACCAGAAGGAGATTAAACTTGAAGCTTGAAAATCCATCTCTAAGAGAGCATTCAAGAACATACGTACATATCTATCTGTAAATATGTCGAGCAGGAGACAATTGGATGCATGGCAACGGAGACTTTTGGTAAATAGATCCAAAGGGGTTTTTGTCGTGCTGTCGCGAAGTCCAACTATATGAAGACACGCATCGAAGACGGGAGGAACTCATCCGGATGCTTGCAATTGCAAGTCAATTCAGACCTTACGGAATCCTGAAGACACTCACGTACTACGACGCCATTATCTCGTTGCGATGGGGTGTTAAACGGCTCCCTCTTACAGCATGGAATGCACAACCCACGGCCTATTATGTCTGTTACGCAGCACGCTATTTTCGACTGAATGAGCTTGTGCAAGACGAGGGTCACTGTCTGTCACCATTTGCCTCACCGTTTGTTACCGTCAACACATAAGATTCTCGGCGAAAGTGAAGTTTCCTTGAGTGCAGCATGGCAGTCGCGGAAGAGCGTGAACCCAAAATAACGAAACTGGGAAACTCTGGCGTCGGCTTCCGAAATCGATAACATACATCGGAATTGATGAGCGGTAATTTCGACAGAATTGGTGCCGGAAACAGTTACAAATTGCCCCCCATTATTAAGTCCACCCCCTTGATCTCGTGTTAGGTGTGCCAGAGCGTGCCCGGCCACATCCATCATACCCTTAAAGCCGGCTGCGAATTGGTTAAAGGAAAAGAAGATCAGATTATGAAGTGTCACGACGACGGAGCGTGCAGGAACCGTAGTAAAACCACCTGATGGAAACACATTCTCCGTATCGATGAATGCACCGCCTTGAAGAATGGTGATGCAGTTTGATAAGGATCTAGCAACAGATCCTCGTTTT
>QGOD01000301.1:0-34771 GCA_003313065.1 Sarcodon sp. MG97
CCCTTGACCTTCGCCCACACCTATCCCCAACCAAATTTGACCAAAAGCCCAGCAAACCAAAGACTTTGAACTCTTGCTGAAAAACCAAGATAAATGTGGAAAGATAATGAGTTTGGACCCAGAGACGAAGGCCCGGACCAGATAAGTTGTCGAAGAAGAAGTTGACCAGCTCAGAAACAGCAGTGCCCAAGCCTGCCAGTGTTGGGCGAGGGAAGTTGAGCTTCGAGTCCAGGGCATGCCCCTGCCTTTTCACAATTTCAGATCTAAAGCAAGGTAATATATAATAATTGATTTGTAGAAGGTGTTTGTATGCAAGGCGAAGAGTAGAAGGATGGTTTAAATGGAAAAGTGGAACTGTACAGTTTCTCAGTATAAATAAGGAAATTTTGATGGGACGAGTTTTGGTGGGGTAGAATCATAACTGTCCGACAAAACCCTTCCTCTTACTTACGTAAGAGAGTCGAGGATACATCCCTCGGTGCTATGGGTTAGAGGTTACGTGTTTCGAGACGTTTGCTAAAAATAGACTCAATAAATCATGAAAAATTGTAAAAAATTGTAGAAAAAATTAGGACGTGGTGAATTATGTTACTAACATTTTTAGCCTTCCTCACACTCTACACTGCCTTGGAGTTGGCGCATATATATTTATCTAGTGTCGACCTACCTTCAAATGGGCGGGCCTTGTCCCGAAATGATATTTCTTCAAGTCCAGAATGCTTGTCATAAACATACAAAACAAGGCACTTTTCACAACTAAAAACATTTTCTTTATTAGATCCATATTCCAGTCCAGAATCAAAAAGACCTTCAATGGCCTGATTATGATTTCAGCAGGTAGATGATGTTCTTGAGCCATCGACATGCGGCCCGGGAGCCTTTCTGAGTGTCGTCACATCACGCACCCCAAAACTATTATTATGGTCACCAGGGGTTCGACTGTAACACACCAAGTCGCCCGCATGTCTACGTGATAGACGGCTTTGGTCTACTGGCGAATGTAACCAGTGTTGGTTGTACCAGTTTGAGCTTGTCGGGTATATTTGTAGCACCTCGGTGATGCGGGACGACTGTTATCATAGGTTGTCACTGGCATCTGTTTGTTGGTCACTACCAACGCGGATTGAGCTCTGAGCCTCGTGCCTGTCCTCACCTTTCAGGGGCCACGGTAAAACATACCGAAGAAAGGGATCGAGCTCAGTCTACAAACGAGTTTGTGGATTAGGTACCAGGACCTCGTGTGGTATACTAATTGCGTGATGGTTTATTTATATTTACTTGTCTGTGATCGGGGTAAGGCTTTCTCTGGTTGCAGACGGATCAGCCTCCGTCTACTCCAAGTTACAATGACGACGTGTCATTGCCGAGAGTGCACGTGCTAGGTAACCCTACCCAGTCCAAGTTCCCAACTGGGATTCACGCTTTTGCTCCCAACCAGGCATTTCAGAATTTCATCGACAGATTCATAGGATGACCAACAAGGGAGACCGCCAGGCGTTCGCTACTGACCTGCTAGTAAACCTGCAGGCCAACCTACAATCCCAGCTTGTAGGAATAGTTCATAGCGTCTAAGCGACAACTTGAGGTACGAGCTTGGCCCAGTGGTTACTGGCAGCGAGGCCCAAGGCTGAAACAAGTAGCGTTGGCCTAGTCACACGAAGCCAACTAGCTCTCGCCAGACATCTTCTGCATGTACTACGAGGTTCAATGGGCCCCTTTTTAGCCTCCGTCACCTCCATATGGGTTGCTCTCCAACCCCCTATTGGTCCTTGAAAAAAATCGGATCCACCATGATGTTTGTTCTGCAGGTCGCGAAGGTGCAGCTGTGGTGCTGTGCAATATGCATGCGATGGAGAGAAAAGTCGTATGTGGATGCGGAGAAAGGACGCATTTGACCGCTTAACGATGTCTTCACCCTGATACGGACCTCGTATAAATTGAAAAGGAGAACGGTGGGGAGAGACATCAAACCATTACTTTCTTCCTTTATATATTTACTCCTTTACTTCTCTCCCTTTCAGCGTTATAATGAAGTTCTCTTCTGTCTTCTTCTTTGTCGCTCTTCTCGCCGGCATTTCGCAAGGGATCCCTGTCGACGCCGTCGAGGATTCGGCTACAGTACCGATAGTGTGCGCTTGCGGAAGTACGTCGTCTATTTATTGGACATCTGGACAACGCACATCTGAATAACTACTCCTTTCCTGTCGTCTACAGGCAACACCTATAGTGCGGCTGCCGTCAGCAGAGCGATTGCGCAAGGAAGAAGCACTCGTGGATTGTGAGTTTTCGTAGATTATTCCGAAATCCACTGTCTATGGCATGCTCATTTCGCTCCTTAAGCACCTACCCTCACGCTTTCAGAAATTCGGAGGTAAGAACTTCCTCAATTGTGGATTCCATGGTCGGGCGGCTAATATATGTATTTACAGAGGATGCGCTTCTCAAGTTGCGGCAGCGGCCTCACCGAATTCCCCCTCAAACCTACTATTGTGTACAGAGGAGGAGCTCCTGGTCCAGACCGTGTCATTTACGAGTTCGTATTTCAGTTTTCAAATGCTTCCGATCGGGACTGACTATTTGTTAATAGTTCTGCTGGGAGGTTCTGTGGCTGTGTCACTCATACCGGCTCTGTAGGGAACACCTTTAGACGTTGCTGAAAGGGTCGCCCATAAAATCTGCGGATAACCGCATGTTTATTTATTTATTTATACAATGAATGCAATGACTTGCACGAAATCAGAGGGATTCCAACGCAAAAATATCTTTAGTACTGAAGACGGAACATAAACTGGAAGCTATACTGTTTTGTATCTGGGTCCCAATGTGACCAGTTCCAATATCCAGCATCGTCTGATTCGTCTTCAATTTCCCTTGCTGGAATGCGAAAAGCGATCGTCTCGTAAGGTTCGGCAGCAACCTAGATAATGTTATTTATCGAGCGTGTTTGTGTTGACGATAAAAACACATACAATAAGATATTGGTAGTTTTTATTTGGGGGCTCCCTCTTCTGCTCCCAAGCACTCATAAATCTTCTCCTCGGGATAACATCCGGTTTTATTTGGGGGAGATGGACTTGAACCATCATACCTTCCTTTCCGGTATCTCTATCCCGGACTTTTGTGACACGATAGCCTGGTCTCCCGATTTTCAAGAAAACTTTGCGCTGGACCGATGACTGCGGAGGGGCAACCATCAACTGGTTTTCCTTCATATCACGCGCGGCACGTCGGGCAAGATTAGTTTGATGTTTCTTACCTTGCGTGTGAGCAAGGTATGACCCTTCGTTAGTGTGGAGTGTAAGACACAGTCGACATTCTAACGATCCGAGATGGTTGCGGAGGATATAGGGATCCTGAAATCCTTGTCAGGTGTGTGTCCTTGAACTATTGGTACGATATGGCGTACTTTTGCAAGATCAATGGTTTCCAAGGCAAGTTTACGGAGACGTTCTCTGCGATCCACATTGGTCTCTGAGGCACCAGCAACACCACCGCCACCGAATTTTGAGCCAACACGATTCTTTCAAAGAAAGTGAGCTACCGCCTAGTAGATCAGGACAGAGAGGATGCAATACCTGATAATCTTGATACAAGATCAATTACGAACTTGGAAAAATATATAGTGGAGAAGACCTACCCATTTTTAAGACTTGTTGGGAAAGCTCGTTGTCGATGAAGAGAAGAGCTACAACAAGACCGAAAACGGAAATTCTTCAGGGCTCAATTTTCCGATCGCGTCTTGAGAGTTCAAAGTGGAAATTTAACACTTGCCATCCGCTACCCCGCTACCATGTCGACGTCCAAGAAACGTGCATTCGATGATACGACCGTTCCTTCCAAATTCAAGAAAATAAAGCTCGATGGTAAAAGCAAGAAACACAAGACCCACTCTGATGTGGAGAAATCCACATCCTCATCTGCTCACCTGGCTGCAGAGGAGGTCGACTTTCCCCGTGGAGGTGGAACTACTTTCACGCCGTTGGAAGTTAAAACAATTCGAGCGGAGGCCCATAAGGAGGTTGACGATGAGTTGTTTGGGGTATGCCGAGGGTTTGTCCGTGCCAGTTTGCTCAACTGATATTGAGCTAGGAAGCACAAAAGGCAAGATCAACTACGAGAAAACGAAGGGCAAGTATGACAGACGTCCCATCTAAAATGACAAGAGGGAAGCAACAAGGCATTCGAGTTGAACACCTTAACTATAAGGTAGACTCTTATCACTAATACCCTTCATATATGCTCATCGACTAACAGCGGGTGACGGTTGGAATGAAAGTATTCGGTCAAATCGTTTCCGTTGAGCCCCTCGCCCTGACAGTGTCCCTACCAAATCAACTCTTCGCCCATGTGCCCATCACCAATATCTCTTCCCGACTGACGAAACTGCTTGAAACTGTGGATGAAGCCGAGGCAGAAGAGGATGGCTCGGATGAAGACACTGATGTTGCCCGAATACTAAAACAACGTTCTCAAGTGCCAGAACTGTTCGAAATATTCCGTCCGGGTCAATATGTGCGTGCTGTGGTCACGGCGGTCAACGCCGCCGGTTCTACAAATATTTCCGGCATGGAAAGACCACGAGACGGAATGGAAAAGGCGAGCAGGAGGATCGAACTCAGCTTGGAACCAGAGAGAGTCAACGGCAGTGTGGATAAAACTGACCTCGCTGCTGGATTTGTGAGTTGACATCTTATCGTTCATGCTGGCTACTAAGGTTACTTTGAAGACGTTATCAGCAGCTATAAACAGTGTTGAAGACCATGGTTATATTCTTGACCTTGGGATGTCAGGCGTGTCGGGGTTCTTGTCGTTTACAGATGCCAAAAAGTCACTAGGCGATCGTTTCCAAAATCTGCGCCCCGGTCAACTCATTGACGTATCGGTGTCGAGGTTATCCGGTAATGGGCGTACGTGTAATGTTTCCATAAACGAAAAAACAGTCAAGACCACATGTGTGCGTGTATCCAGATTTCCCCAAATACCTGACGACTAATACTTTCCTAGTTAACTGAGGCGATCAATGTATCATCACTACTACCTGGGACGTTGGTACAATCGCTAATTACTGCTGTTGTCCCTAGCGGCCTCAATCTTCAAGTTTTGGGTCTTTTTGAAGGTACAATCGACCTGTTTCACCTACCGCCTGGAAACCTGGATGATAAATTTAGAGTTGGAAAAAAGATCAAAGCCCGAATACTTTACGATATTACAGAATCCTCCCCACCAAGATTTGCTTTGTCCTTGGCAGAGCACGTGATCAAATTGGAGGTAAAGTGCGATGGTGACTTGCCTCTACAAGATGCATACCCTATGGGGACAATTCTTGATGATGTTAAGGTTACTGGGGTGGAAACAGAGCGAGGTCTTACTGTAGAAGTTCAGCCTGGTGTGGTCGGGTTCATTCATGTTCGTGATTCATAGGACAGATCGTCCCATGTTCATGTGCTAAAAATAATTTCAGATTTCACAGACGTCAGATCAGCATATTCCTTCTCTTGCTCCTTCCTCTGGTCACTGGAAGGTCGGCACAGTCCATCGGGCTCGTGTGACAGGATATTTCTCTTTCGATGGTTATCTTCAGCTCTCTTTCCGCCCATCAATCCTTGACAGAAAGTTCTTACAAGTAGCTGATGTCCAAGTTGGAGAAGTGGTCAAGGGTACTGTAAAGAAACTTACAGATTCTGCCCTATTCGTCTCCCTATCGGGGAACGTAGATGGTGTAATCTGGCCTACTCACTATGCAGACATCGCTCTCAAACATCCCCAGAAAAGGTTCAAACCTGGAGGAACGATCAAATGCCGGGTAGTTTTCAACCGACGCTCTCTAGTTTTTCTTGGTCTGACAACTTTTAGATTCTTGTTGTTGACCCTTCTCGACGACGTATCATCCTTTCTGCCAAGAAGACCTTGATTGAATCTGGTCTCCCTCTGATCACGAAGCTTGAAGATGCTAAAGTCGGACTAGTCACACACGCCGTTGTGTCTAAAATTCTTGATAAAAGCTTACAAGTAGAATTTTACAATCACGTCAAAGCCACCGTGCCTATCAAAGAGGCCAGGTAAGGGGACCTTAAGTATCTATTGTTGAGATTATTCATGTCTGTGTCAAGTGAATCCATGGTCGAAGATCTGTCTAGTAGCTTTACTATTGGAAGGCCGGTTCAAGTTCGTATCATCTCTGTCGACAACGATAGATCACGGATTCTGGCAAGCGTTCGACAAGCTACTTCGAACTTCGACTCTCCTATAACAGACACCAGTGCTGTTGAAATCGGAAACACAGTTGACGGGACCGTCATCGAAGTGCATAAAGAAAATCTTGTTTTATCACTTTTTCCTACCAAGATTCGCGCATTAATATCGTTACACAACCTGTCCAATCGTCGGGAGACTTCCGTTAGTCAACTCCGTGCTTCCCTCAAGGTCGGTGAAAAGCTCGAAGATCTTGTTGTCGTTTCTAGAAATCCCGACAAAGGCTTCGTAATAGTTGCAAATAAACCGAAGGCCAAGCCAGCTCTCCCATTGAAAGGCTCTTCCATTTCCATGGACACCATTCAAATTGGTCAAATCATCGGTGGTCGGGTTCTTCGACATGACCGCAAAGGAGCTTTCATTAAACTCACGTCTCATATTACGGGGTCGTTGTATCCCACGGATGCTTGCGATAACTACGAAAGCGGATCTCCATTCCCTGCTATTGATTCGCTCGTTAAAGCTGTTGTAATTGACATCGATCGAGAGAAGAGCCAGTTGTCTCTTTCCACCCGCAATTCGCGGATGTATCCTTCCAGAAATCACTCTGTTTTGGATCGCGAAATCCGGTCATTAGATGACCTGAAGGTAGGAGATACTATTCGAGGCTTTATCAAGAGTGTTACGGAACATGGACTGTTTGTTATGCTGGGACGGGACACTGACGCACGGGTGCAAATCAGGGAGCTTTTTGATGAAGTTCGTTCGTCACTAGTTATTGAAGGAATCTTATTAAACGTATTTTTCAGTTTATCAAGGATTGGAAGCCCAAATTCCAAGCAAACCAGCTCGTCAAGGGACGGATTAAGAGGTGTGTGGTCTCTATCACTCTACCTCGCTCTGGAAGATGAATGATTCCTCAAAGCATTGATAAAGGAACGAAAAAAGTAGAGATGTCCTTCCGTTCAGGAGACCTTTCTCAAGAGTCGAAATCATCTCTGGCTCTCTCCGACCTTGAAGAAGGACAAAAGTTTAACGGGTTTGTAAAGAAGATTGAAGATTATGGCATCTTCATACAGATTGAAGGAAGTAGACTGAGTGGCTTATGTCACAAATCTGAGGTATAGACTAAGCCATTTCTGCAGACGAGGCATTGACACGCGTCTTATCAGCTTTCCGATAACAAGGATGCTGACGTTACTTTAGCCCTGCGGAGTTTCCGAGAAGGTGACCGCGTCAAGGCTCTAGTCTTGTCCGTAGATCTGGAGAAGAAGCGTATATCATTCAGCGTCAAGCCTTCTTATTTCAAGGATGCCGAAGAAAGTGAAGACAGCGCGGAAGATTCTGATCGAAGCGAGATGCAAGAGTCAGAGACACTAGGTGTCATCGAAGACGTCGATATGTCTGATGTAGATGCTCAGCGATCCGAAGGGGACCCTTCCGATGAAGAAGAGTCAGATGCGGATGTCGTCATGCCGGTCGACGATATTGCTGTCGCGATCCCGTTCGGTCAACCGTCCACATCTTCTGTCGTCGCTGATAGCTTGGTCCCAACACTAAATGTCAAAAACGGCTTGCAATGGTCTCATGGGGATACTTCCCATGCCGATGAGCTCGAGGCGCCCTCAGAAGCTACTTCGGATTCTGATATCGAGGACAAAGGCAGCAAGAAGAGAAAACGCAAACGGAAAGAGATCGAACAAGACCTTACCGCTGAATTACAAACTAAAACGCCGGAATCAAATGCGGATTTTGAAAGACTGTTATTAGGGTCTCCAAACTCGTCTTATCTTTGGATACAATATATGTCATTCCAACTGCAACTGTCAGAAGTTGACAAAGCTCGCGAAATCGCTCGTCGTGCGCTGAAAACTATTAATTTCCGTGAAGAACAGGAGAAGCTTAACGTTTGGATCTCCTTGCTGAATTTGGAGAACGTGTACGGAACGGACGAGTCGGTAGAAGCTCGTTTCAGGGATGCTGCGAGACATAACGACGCTAAAACCATCTATTTGCGTCTTGCAGCCATTTTCGATCAGAGTGAGAAGTACGAGGTGTGTGCATGTATGTGTCAAGTAAACGTTATCACTAACAATCCATGCATTACAGAAAGCCGCGGAGCAATATGCGCGGACGGTGAAAAAGTTTGGCCAAAGTTCCAAAGTTTGGACGTTATTCGGCGAGCACTATCTGAAACGAGGCGAGCTCGAACAATCGCGCAAGCTTCTGCCTCGCAGTCTTCAAAGTCTAGAAAAGCGTAAACGTAAGGGCATTTTTCTACAGCGTCCTCTTCTTCGTCAGAAACGTTTCCACAGATCTCAAGACCATTTCCAAATTTGCCCAGCTCGAATATAAGCTGGGAGACCCAGAGCGCGGAAAGACAATTTTTGAAGGCATTGTCGACTCGCATCCAAAGCGATGGGATCTCTGGTCAATATACATAGACATGGAGGCTGGCCAGCAAGATATTCAGGGTGTTCGGTACGCGCGACCCTCTTCCCGCTTCATTGCTTTCAACTACTCAACTAATTATCCAGAAATTTGTTCAATCGTCTGTTCACCATCAAAATGACGAGCCACAAAGCCAAGTATGTTATCTGCTTCTTGAATTTATTGTTATACTGATCAGGTATTATTACCATTATTTTAGGTCATTTTTCAAAAAATGGCTCGAATTGGAAAAGAGGCAAGGAGATGCGGAAGGAGTGGAAACGGTAAAGCAGAAAGCAGTCCAGTGGACTCAAAAAGCTGCGAATTTGTAGCAAATAATAATATAACTTTGAGAGGTTGATCGCATAAGACATATACAGGGACGGAGGTACGAATATATGAACGCTAAAACATCAGGGGAGGATATAAGCTAGATTGAGAGACAACTGAAAGCTAAAGGAGTGTGCAAGCGACGCGGGAGTTGTCGAGCTTGATGTTCGAAGGGTATCGGGTACCGATGTGTCATTTGGGAATAAATAAGTACAAGATCAAGATCTTGATCTATCTTGACCTTTGCGGAGCGCTGGCTGGGTTGGTATCCAGTTCACTCAATGGACGCCGATTGCTCATCGAACTTGCCAGCTGCCGCTGCCAATCATCCAACTCGCTCGACAGATGCTCAAACGCTATTGCGTTTTCGGAACTTGACGTGCTGACCCTTCGCTCAGAAATGCCTGATAACGGTCGGCCCGCTCCAAATGTAGGCTGGTCAACCTCTAGAAGTAGACCTATTTTGTGTGATAATTGCTCGTTCTCCCGCTTGAGACGAGTATTCTCGCTGCTAACTTGTTCTAGGAAAGTCTCGTCGTGACTACCGCGGGCGATGACAAGCGAGTTTTGAAGGCGCTCGACATCTTGCTCCAGTTCCTCAATACGAGATAGGCGTTCATCGGACTCCTGTTGAGACGCATGAAGATTGTCGCGCAGGTTCTCGATTTCACGTTCCAGGGAGTCAATGCGGAGGCGGAGATCTTTGTTTTCGTTGTTTAGGCGCAGCGACTGACGCTGAGCATCCAATATTTGACTACGCAAAGTTTCGTGGGAATCATCCGAGGAAGGAGTATTGCGACCATTGATACGCGGAGCTGAGCCACGAGCAGAATCGAGTTCAGCCTGTAGGGTTGAGTTAAGGGTCTTCTGCTTCGTCAACTCCTCCTTCATCTTTCGCATCATCTTTTCGGTGCCCCTGCAATGACAGTAACTCAGTCACTAAGAAAGAGATAGATACCTAAAATCCTTACTTCACATAATGAACGGCAAGCTGGTAGTCTTCTTCTAGCTGGCGTAGACGTTCCTTATAGGAGCGCTCTGTCTCTTCAAGCTTTTGTTCAAGTTCAACGGAAGTCGCGTCTAGAACACCATCCTGTACTCTAGACGATGAACTTTGCGAAAACTTGTACCTCTGGACCTCTGCAGACAATGCCTCCACTTGCGCTTCCGCCTGTTGTCTCTGAGCCAACGCAGATTGAAGGTCCCGTTCAACCTTTTCTTGGAGGCGTGACCGTTCGGCGAGCTTATTCTCCAATTGTATTATCCTAGAAGAGGGAGAATCTCCTGAGGATTTAGCACTCAAGTCGTCATTGTCAGGCGCCAATCCATTCTCGGCCAGATAATTGCGTAACATGCCCAATCGAACGTCGGCATCGGACGACTCTTTGGTTTTCTCTCTAACTTCAGACTCCTTGAGTAATAAGTCCTTCCGTAAACGCCCGCTGTCGGCAAGCGCATTAGAGAGCTGTGTGCGGAGGCCCGTAATCTGTGACCGAAGGGATAACTGCTCGACTTCGCTATCTCTGACTACCTGACGCTCCGTCGTTAGCTCTACTGAGGATTCCTCCAAACGTTGGGTTGCGTCCTTGAGCATTTCGCGGAGCTGCCCAATTTCCAAGACCATTGCTTGAACTTTCTCTGCATGTCCTCGCACGGCTCGCTCTTCGTCAGATTTGAGATCCCGATGAGAGTCGAGGAGTTCACCGAGGGAACCTGTGGTTAACGCGCGGAAAGCATCAGCCTCTTGTCGAGATTGAGCCCACGAAGTTTCAACATCTGCGAGCCTCATCCTCATTGTCTCCACCTCTGTTGATCGTGATTCAAGTTCGCCCCTCAGCTCGACCAAGTCAGTCTCTAATTGCCCAACTTGTTCTCTTGAGCGCTGATATTTAGCGTCCACATCATCAGCCCGGGAGGAAGCTGACTGCAGAGCTGTCCGCGCTTGTTCTAACGCACGGATATGTTGATCCCGAGAAAGAAGCAAGTCTTCTAATTGGGATGTAACGTTGGCGTAATCAGCTTCTCGTTGTTCCAGCTGTGAGGACTGGTTCAAGAGCTTGTCGGCATGATTTCGTAGCGTCGCTTCCATTATAGCATGTCGTTCTTGAAGATCTGCATGATCGCGCATCTTCTCTTCATGCGATTCTTCCAAAAGGTCAGCTCGTTTCAGAGCGTCTACTGCCTTTGCTTCGGCCTGTTCTAAAAGGGTCGTCTGTAACGCAAGGGAATCGTTCAGTTCGCCGATCTTTCTATCTTTCTCTGCTCGCTCCAATAGCATAGACGACAACTGCCTTTCTAAAATAAGCAGTCGATCACGTTCTACGCGGGCGAAGTCTTCAGGGGAAGAAGCTTCAAGTGCTGCTACCTTAGCGCGATAGTACGCAGCCTCTTGAATGGCACTTGTGCGCATCCGCTCTGCCTCCAGCAATCGGTCAGACGCTTGTCGAGCCTGATCCACAACGGTCGTCTAAGGCATTTTCAATCAGATTAGTGAAAACCGCAACCATCTGAGATGTACCTGTATAGTAGCACGCAGGTGCTTAAGATTCATGACCATTTCCACTACACGTTTGCTCTCGCCCTGCTCATCAGTTGCGCCAAAGTTCAGAACTAAGTCTTCTGGCGGCTCTTGCGAATCGGCATAAACAAATCCAGATCTCGAGGCTCTAATCAATGCGGCTTTGAGCCAGGTTTCTCTCCTCTTCATAGCCTCCAATTCTTTCAGGTCTGAGCTCGCACTATGCATGTGTCCATTTGGCGGAACATGAGCTGGAGACCCTGGTTTGACACCGTAGAATGCATCGGGGGGCGGCCGACTCCGGTCAACAGCGGGCGACACACTCCGCGTCGTGATAGTGCCATTGACTGACATCGCTACGCCAGCCATGCTCAACGGTTGACCTGCACCAGAGCCTTCATCCCCATTGAATTGGGCTGTCGGAGATATGGCACGACTGGAGACACCTGTCGGGTTGTATGTCGGGCTCCTGGCCCTCTGGTCTGGAGACAAGGCTCTCTCGGCAACAATTGCCTCCGTGCCGTTACCGTTGCCTTGGTATACTTCATCATCTTCTCGTCTTGGTCTCATTGGGGCTTTACCTTTATCTTGGCTGGGGAAGGGTCCTTGGGAAATGCTATTTTGATACGAACGCTGTTGGCTGGTTGGTGATACCGCGCGTCTCAGCTCTTCCGGCTCAGCATTTTGAGATCCAGTCGGTGACATTGCTCTAATTCCGTTAGCTGATGCAGAAGTTGGAGGCGAGCCGATCTTCGGGGGCTGAGCGGTAACAGACGACTTTCTCGTGTTATTTGTTCCATTCGGAACGTTTTGCTGCGGCGTCCTGTTCGAGTCAGGATACTTGATATATTCTGCATAACGCCATGAGACCAGTACGGATCAGTCGGATGGAAGTGGTATCACGCACTCGTGTCCAATACATGTATGAGAGTCGGATCCTCTGGCTTCGCAGTATTGATAAACTCCGCTCCGAGACCACCCAATACGAAAACTCTAGGCCCCATGGAAGCCATAGCATGACCAGAACGCGCACTTGGAGCAGGACCCATGTTTTGGAACATATACCACCTTTGATCTGGAAAAATTAGATATTAGTCACGAAAAACTCAATCGGAACTGAAGTGAAAACACACTTGAAATCTTGAATGCCCCAAGGTCACCCAAGTCTTTCCCATCCACTCCTCTACCCCCATACACATAGACGACATCATCGACCACAGATGCAGAATGTCCTTCACGTGGTGACGGTATAAAACCTATACACTGCAGTTCTGCCCATGTTCTTGTGGACGTATCAAAAGCCCAGGTGTCATTGTAGTGGTAGCGTGAATCCGTACCCCCGAAGCTTGTGATATAAAAGTCCTATCAGCGAACTATCGCGAAGAATAGTTGACTTACATAAGAATTTTGTCGCCATATGCGATAGTTACATGGCCCGTTCGCTGAGAGGGCCTGGGGGATCCTGCAGCAGGTTCAACCAATTCCCAGGTTGCTTTCGTTCTCACTATCGAAGCAATATTAGGGGAAATCGCACTATCAAACAAACGTCTCACAAGAATTCAAGTCAAAAGACCAAAGATCGTTCAGAAATTCTCCATCGACTTGACCGCCGAAGACATAGAATTTGGAGCCTATCATCGTGACCGCATGTCCATATCGACCAGTAGGAGTAGGACCCTGCACGCTCACACGCGTCCATTCCCGAGAAGCTGTATGTGAAGTAATTAGCCACAACTTTGGTGAGTCAACCTAAATAATAACAGCAGAGAGCAAAGACATACACAGATTGAGCAGGTATAGGCCATCATCATGACCATCTCCCGGCTTTGCCTTACTGTTCGTTTTTGTATCACCTCCCCACACGATCAATACACTGCCAACCAGTGCACTAGCATGACCGACTCGAGGAGACGGAATTTCCCCGGTCGTCTGCAACATTGTTGCGGACAGTTCTCTTGTTGAAACAAGATACACATCGTTCCGTACTTGTTCACGGACGAGACCACCAAAAAGGAAGAGTTCTCCAGAGGCAGTTGCCGTCGTTGGCAATGCGTGACCATACCTCGGAAATGGGGATGGGGAGGGTGTCGTAGGTGGAGCTATGCCTGGCTTCGAGAGGGTGACTGGTGGTAGTAGAGAGAGTTTACGTTGAGACCAAGGATATGGGGGCCGTGGTTGTGTTGTAGTCGAAGCAGCACCAGTTGATTGTGCAGGAGCACCGTTTGGAATTTGACCCGTTTGCATTTGGCGCTGCTGTTGCGGCTGTGTCTGAGGCTGGCCCGAGCTGTTGAGAGAAGACGTTGTAACTGGCGAAGGGTTAGAAGGACCATTTGTGAATCCTCTGCAAGTCATGATCAATCTAATGGATGAGTCCAGTACTCGGTAAAACTTGCGTACTTGTCGTAACTGGACTTAGTCTTGACTTGCTGTTGCTGTTGCTGCTGCTGTTGCATTTGCTGACTGTCCTTAACCTGCTGAAGAGCCTGACTGGGGGATTGAGCTATGGTTACATTAGAAGGCTGGTTCGCATGCTTCTTCCTGGAGAAGAAGGACATTCTTCTAGACCTGTTGCCTAAGTTGAACGGTATGATTGAAAGTGTCTGGCGGAGGATAGGAAAGTTATATGCAAAGAACACGCGAGCGCACTGCCAGTTAGTGCAAGTCTTGTGGTGGGGAGACGGATGAAGGTCTACCTGGCCGTGACAAATATCACAGTCACAGAACTCGGGATTCAGTTCAAGGTTCCGATGTTGACTCTCGCTCGTCGTCTTCTGCTTTGTTATCAACTTCTAGCGCTTAGGGCAGACTCGAGGTGGATGGACTAGATGCAATCCAGGGTCGTCTAGTAACTCCCTGATGAGTCTCAAGTGCCAGATGTTAAAAAGGCACACGTTCCTGATGCAATCATCGTGCGCCAGATCATTGTTTGCTCCCTATTGATCCAGCCCCTGATTTGTACAAGTTCTATATGGTACTCCCTATTTACTACTAACAAAAGAAATTGAAGTCGGAAAATTGTCAAGTTTGCAGCAAACTTTATTCGTTCCAGGTAAGGATATCCTCCTCGTTTTCTGAGTTATGGTCGCGTCTTCGGTGAAGCATAAGGCGGTCCCTGGATGGATATAGGCGATTGCAGTCTGTGGAACGATCAGCATAGTTGGCAAGCGGGATCGAAGAGCGTTACTGCGTACTATTCATGGTGCAGATATATATTCGGGTCCTGTAAGATATGATTCACAGGCATCACGAACGGGGAAATAGGACACTTGCTCGGTAGCACTCGTGACTTTGCCAACACCACCATTGATTTCATCAGGTGTTGTTGTTGCTGAGCAGGAAGTCGAATTAAAAAGTAAGTTCACGCCAAGTCAACAAATAAACATACTGTCTTGAAACGCAGGCGCAGATTGCAAAACGGATGGAAGCGTAGGGGCAGCGTTCATCGTTTCGGAATGCAGGCCTGAGGTAGATAAAAGCCTCGAGGGAAAATGACACCAGCTAGCCAACACAGGTATAGAGTTAGAATGCAGTTGCGAGACAATCCTGCACCAGGGTACCTGCAAAGCTTCCTTAGGCGAAACCGGAAGAAACGGGAGGCTTCTAAGAAAAAGTTGTTTGGTTTGAAAGCCTTAGCCAAACACCAACTGAATAGACCCCTTGTCACTGACGAACTACATGTATCGTATAGTACCGCAAAAGTTCTGAATTTGAACCTTGATGTTCCTTGCAGCCCGAAAAGTCGTTTCAACCGTTAGACAGTCTCTATGCCGACGAAGAGGCTTCACCGTTCTCGCCCTCGAATCCTCAGCAGATGACACTTGTGCAGCTGTCGTCTCTTCCTCTGGCCAAATCCTTTCCAATGTAGTAGTGAAACAGCACACCTTGTACTGTCCCAAAACTTCCTAGACCATAAAGCAAAATTCTTATCATCTTCCAGCCATGAAAAGTTCGGTGGAATACATCCTTTTCATGCAATACATGCACATCAGCAGCAAATGGTACGAGACAAGCATTCACCATCTCGAAGAAGATTTCTCCGTTTATGGCTCGCTTTCAGCCAGGAGCGATTCGCGAAGCTCTCCAAGACGCTAACTTATCTTTGAACGAAGTAGATGGCATCGCGTTCACTCGAGGACCAGGCACGCTATTTTTCAGCCAACTTTGACTTTCCGCTGGCTCATCCTCGTCGACTTGTAGGCATGGCGGGATGTTTAAGCGTCTGCTCCAACGCAGCAAAAGCACTAGCAGCTGCCACAAATAAGCCCCTTGTAGGCGTACATCATATGGTACGCAAGTGGTTTTATCACTGCATATAAAGCTAACAGCTAATGCAACGTTTCAGCAAGCCCACGCTCTGACCCCTCTATTGACAACACCAGAGGTCCGGTTTCCTTTCCTCGCCTTGCTAATCTCCGGTGGCCACACTCTTTTACTCCTCGCGCGTTCCAAAACCTCGTTCCATACGCTAGCAACAACTGTGGACGAGTCTATAGGTAATGTCTTTGACAAAGTGGCACATATTTTGTCTATTCCTTGGGAAGGTTTAGGCCCTGGTGCAGCGTTGGAACGCTTCTGCTCTACCCACGTAGACGACCCACTACCGGAAATCCACCCACCGCTACCCCAAGCTTCAAGATCCAAACTAACGTTCTCTTTCACCGGTCTTCACTCTAGTGTAGAACGGTTCGTGACAGCCAGAAACGGAACTCTCGACCACCCCACGAAACTGGCACTCGCACGAGCTTTTCAGACAGCCGCGATAGGTCATCTCGAAGAGAAAGTACTTCTTGGTTTGATATGGTGCCGACAGAAAGGTGTCTGTGTGCGGCATTTGGTAGTTAGTGGCGGTGTCGCGAGTAACCTGTTCCTTCGCCATAGGTCTGTCTGCCCCTCCCCTGATAACAGTATTTGGATGTTTACCAAAAATTCGCAGGCTGGATGAATGCATTCGCGGTTTCGAATGCGATTATCCCATACGGTTGGTGTTCCCCCCGCCTTCCCTTTGCACAGGTACGAGATGTGCTGGGTCCTGACATTTCGTTTGCTCAGTTTTATTAAAAAGACAATGCCGTGATGATTGCCTGGGCTGCTATGCACCGGTTCTTGGATCTTGATCATGATGTGTATGAGATCGAGACGCGCCCAAAGTGGGACATACAACACCTAGAGGAGTGACTCGAGTAGTTCATTTCGGAGGTTTTTTTACGAAGTTGCGAATATAATAAAAACACGTTTCGAGTAATATAAGTGCGTCATCCGTACTGTAATTCAAAATCCGGAGGAAGCGGAAGCGATGACCAACTGAAAAACAGAACATGCTGAGAAAATATAATACATCACGTCATCTTCCTTCTCCCCTCTGGACGCTGAGGCTCGACGTTATCGGGCGGCTTCATCCCAACCATGCGTTCCACAACAGCCTGCGCCTGGTCCCAGTCCATTTCTTCGTCCTCATCTTCAATTGCTTCAGTTCCTTTCACCTTTTTATCTCCCTCCTCTCTCCAGTTACCCAATCCCCAACCTCCGATACTCCCTCGATGATTTTCAGGATCAGGACTCCTACACAGAGAAAATAACGGCGTGTGTGTGAACCTGAAACTTTATAAATGAAAGAGAAGATCTAACCTGAGTGAGTCCAGAAATTCCCGCTCCTTTTCTCTATCCGTATCAACGAAATCGAACCCTCCGCGTGCAGCGGTACGCACTCTTGGTGTTTCTACACCGTCGTTCAATTCGTCATCCACAGTAAGGTGATCATTACTCGGTCTAGCGGTTCTCCTGACCGCTGCACCAGACGTAGTGTTGAGGTGTTTGGGCTTCTGTCCTATTCTGCCACGACGATCCCTAGGTTGACCATCAGACAGGAAGGAGGGCGCCCTCTTGGAAGCTGTTGATGTGGAGTTGGGTGATAATTGGGTTAGTGGCAGTCGTACAGCACGAAGTAAATGCTGGATTGCAGCTTCTCCTGCAGACGGCTGAGGATCTGGCGCTGTCAATGATAACGTAGCCGGGCGTTGTCGGCCTTGCGAGACCAACACCAGAAGCCTTGTAGAAAAGTGATTTAGCATCGATTGCAGGAGTAAAATATTGAAATAGACTCACATTTGCTGCAGCCTTGGCTGTTGGTACGTGGACTTTTCCAAAAAGCTATCTTGGGTTGTGGGCATCGTAAGGCAGGCATGAAGACGAGGGTGTATGGGTAGGATGATTTGATCACGGAAGGCATGGATTGCAACGGTGCGCACATCTATTTGCGGCGCTGATGATAGCAGAGGAGTTGACAACGAGTTTTTACTGCTATGTCCAGAATCATTTTGACGAGACTTAGGTATGCGGTAGAGTGAAGAAAGCACTGGATCGGTTTGTAATGGAAGTAGAACCTGAAAGCTTGTCATTGTCTTGGATTATGGAGAACAAAAAGGTAACCGCATACGCCTTCAATATATGGAAGAACCTGATCCCAGAAGAACCCCCAGATCTCGACAACTCTACTAACGAGCTTGTCATCATCGATTCCAGCAAGTTTGGCTTTGAAAGTAACCATCCCGGATGAAATAAGTTCAGATGCATCTGCCGCCAATGTAGATAAAGCCTTGGAAGGAGAGGCAGAAACGACCGCTTGAATGTGTCTCCTTACGAGAATGTTGAGATCCTCTCTGTGTATACTCAGATCAGAGTAAAACTTTGGTACATATACAGGCCTCGACGCACACAGGAATTCTGAGGGGTTCTCCGTTGAATAACGGAAGGACGTGGACGTGGAGGGAGCCCCAAGGGTTATCAGTGGCAGAATTGAAAGTCAGGTGCGGTGCGCTGGGCGGCAAGGAAGACGAAGATGCCACATTAGAAGTTGACGGAGCCAGACCAGGTAGGTATGGAAGGGTTCCCAATCGGTGCATTTCACGAGAGACGAGCTTGGAGTCATAAGTCCGGCCGGAAGAGCCCTGGCTCAGGTATCAGCTTATCCCAATCGACGACAGTAGCCGCATCCAAGCCCATGGGAGACAAAAATTGCGCCACTAGTATACGCACCTTGGAGGGAGAGGTATGCTGTGCAATTTTGGAAGGTACGGAAGATGAGCTCATGTTGCACGGAGACACATCTCGCACGGTGTTCGAATCACCTCTTGAATGGGACCTGGGGGGCAGCAAATTTGAGGGAGAAGACTTTTCGCCAACGCCTAAAAAGCCAAGTCTAGAATTTGAAACGAGAGGGCGAGAGGTGCCATCACTGGAAGTCGGACGGTCTGAACTTGGAATGGGGCTCATTGGCCTAGTATCGTGAGACCTGCGGCCCGAAATCATGGGTTATAAACGTTGGGCGCGTCTCACTGAGTATAGATGACCTAAAAGCTGTGCGATACGCTGCCAGTGAGAGCTAACTTACGTGACACGCACTCGGGTTGGGCCAGCGGCGACGATGTACAGGAAGGAGGCTGGCCACCGTGCAGGTCTTTCTTCAAGACTCGACTCGTTACTTTCCGACGGAGACAACAAGCCGATTGCCAATCATTCACAAGACGACATTGCGACGATGACCCCACGCCCAACGGCTGCCTCCACACGACTCTCCTTTGCGCAGTCCTCACGGCCCTCTCGTTCCTCTGCTCCTTCTTCCCCCCTCTCAAGACTCCAGGTTCTTGGTACCTGGTCTCCGATGGCATCTACAGGACGTGTACCTCCACAGCAAGGACCATTCCCATTCCTTCGTTGGACCTCAACTAGGTCAACTCCGGATCACTCCCGGTCTTCTTCGCCAAACTCTGCCTTGTCGGAGGCATTGAACGAAGACATCAAGCTACCATCTCGTCCAGAAGCTGCACGTTTACCCCAATCGTCTCATCAGGGTTCTCATTCACATGTCTGTCCCCCGCCAATCCTCAATACCTTGACTCGATCTACACTTCCTACTGCCTCATTATCATTTCCTGATCAGACTCTTCAAAGACCAGGGGATGCTGCTGGTCATTACACCGTTGATTCTGTGTACCCCGTCATATTTAACGGTTCCCCACCTTCCGTTCCTTCAGGTTCTTCCCTTGATACTCTACGAGCTCTTCACTCTAGATCATCATCACTAAAGCGCGCTTCTTCACCAAACTCGTCACAACATCAACAGAGGCGCAGCATTAACATCTCTGGTCCAATTCGTTCCTGGTTTCAGAGTGAAACCCCAAGTGACAATCAGCATGAGAGCATTTTGGATGAAGATGACCAAGGGGAAAGTTCTGATCAAGAGCGAGAAAGGATCCGTCATAAATGTCCGCTTTTCTTTTTCTCTTCATCGAATATTACTGATCCCGTGGCGAAGATCTATCGCCGGAGAACCCCATTGTTTTCTGTCATGGTCTATTAGGATTCGACTCCGTAACAATAGGACCGTCAATTGCTCCTATTGAGGTTACTCACTGGCGTGGAATAAAAGAAGTTCTCGAGGCAAATGGTACCGAAGTGCTCATCACCAGGGTGCCGGCAACAAGTAGCCCTATAGATCGAGCTAAAGTCCTAGTAGATCGAATCTCACAAGCGTACCCAGGTCGTAAAGTTCATCTCATCGGTACGTCTCCCCTTTTGCAATGTTTTGACGTGCTTATAGGATGGGCCAGACTGATCATCTGAACAGGACACAGCATGGTAAGCTCTATTGTTCATAGTTAGGTCAGGTAAGTTACTAGTTATTTATCTCTGTTGCAGGGCGGCCTGGATTGTCGGTATATGACAACGCACTTGACGGATCGCAATTTTTCGGTGCTATCCATAACGACTGTTGCTACCCCCCATCGAGGCTCCACGTTCGCCGACCATTTTCTAGCTACAGTGGGTCAGTCACGCATGCCTCAAGTATTGTCGCTTCTGGATCTGTTGCCAAATGGTGGAGGCGATGGCAAAGCCTTTGAGTTTCTTACGACAGAGAATATGAAAAAGTTCAACCTGGATACACCTGATATTGAAGGTGTCAACTACTTCAGTTATGGAGCAGTCTACGATCCAGGGTTAATCGACACGTGGAAGTATGTATATACTTTACTGACGTTTAGTGTTATTCACGCCTACTTTCTAGATATCCGCATTCGGTTGTGTTGGAGAAAGAAGGTCCAAATGACGGACTTGTTTCTGTAATGTCTTCCAAATGGGTAAACTGTTTTATTCCTTATTTTGCGACGTGACTCTTACTCTAATTTCAGGGGACCTATCTGGGAACACTAGAGAACGTCAGTCACCTGGATTTGGTCGGTTGGATCAACACAGCACGATATAAATGGGCAGAGATCATGGGCCGAGAGATCAAATTCAGACCGGCAACATTTTATCTCGGGATTGCTGACCATCTAGCCAAGGTTGTGGAAGGATTAAGCCCCGAAGAACACGGAGATCAGGGCAAGGATCGACTAGAGGGAAAGGAAGAACCAGAGCCAGCTAGAACAATACATGCGCAAGAGGAAAATGTATTTCGGAGCAAACATGACGGAGATAGCAAAGAGTTTAAACAACCAGCAGTATCCGGGACAGGCGGAGAAAATGACCAAGATGATTTGACTTGGAAGAAGTCATGATTCTTCTGTGACGATGCAAACTATTATCTGCGCATTAATCATATTTTGCATATACTTAGTTAATATAATGATTACAGTGTTGCTCGTTGCCTCGTTGTATCCCACACTCGCACAGAGACGAATTTTCCTTCCATCACATATTCTGTAAGAGTGATTCTAACTCGAAATAATCGACTAGAACAGTAACAGCGAAGAAATCTTGGTCATCTTAGCCTTTGTCAATACTTGACGTTCCACGTCCCACGAGACAGGAATGAGATGTTGCTTGCTTGTTCTAGTTAGTTCACCGAATGGATATCAAATCGGTTGCAGGGAGACGCTGCCCTGCATAGTGGTCCTCGGCTTCATCAGACATCTCTGCTGCATCTAACTTGGCTATGCAAGATCTCAAATACGCATCCCCGGCTGGAGACATATCTGTTTCTTGTGGTCCCTAAGCTCGTGGCACGCCTTGTATGACGGCTGAATTCTTTGGCTCGATTTTACTCTTATGAGAATGCAAGCTCCAGGATTGGATGCAACGGCATATGCTATTTTAAAGATCTGATACATCCATCCATGGCGGGGTTTAATCGCTCTCTAGCGCACTTTCTAGGCTGCGAAGGTCTGTTCATCAGCTGGATATCATATTCGGGAGAAAATGACCGAACAGTTAGCAGCTGGGTCTTGTTCTGATCTCGTAACAAGCGCCTTGAATGGTTCTCCGGTCTGGTCGCAACATTATCTAATTCTGATGTACCAGAACATATACTATATGGTATTATCCAATTATCCTTGTAGTTGATCGATATCATATGGCAGTGAGACTTTTTTCGTTTTTTTTTTTCGAGGGTCAAAGTTTTTTGCCAAATGTGATAACAAATCACAATCGCCAACGCAAAGGGAAGTTGGGTGTGAGGTTTCGAGAGGGGTGTTGTTACGAGGGCAAGTGGTGGTTTGCGTCTTCAACGATGGTTTCAAAGACTCTAGTAACCGATTAGATAAGATTATACTAGTAGAGTACGAATGACGACATAGAGTTCAGTTGGCCCCGGGTGTACTCTTCCACCTTCTCGCAGAAGTCTTCCAAGTTTTCACACACCAAACTAAATGTCGCTCGAGAAAATACAATCTAATAAGACCTTCGAGGGAGATCTCGTCAAGTACAGATTCAAGGTAAGCCGACGATCTCGTGCAAAAGTAACGCGTAGTACAAACTTGAAGTTGATCGGTGACTTCCTTTCTTTCTCGGACGCTGTGGTTGTGTGCAGTCTGCGGCCCTGGGAGGCGTCCTTGCTCAATTCAATGTGTTTTTGCCCGTGAATGCTTCACCTTCCCACAAAGTCCCTGTGCTCGTGTACCTTGCTGGGCTAGAATGCACTGAAGATACTGGGTAAGCGATGCTCAACTTGTGTCTGGTTGCCGCGCTATGTGATCTATCTAACTGTATAAACTCGCCCGATGCGACCTGATACTGCCGCAGTGCACAGAAGGGGAACTTCCTAGGAGCTGCTGCTAAAGAGGGAATCGCCATATTGTTCCCAGATACGTCTCCTCGTGGAGCTGATGTCGAAGGCGAAGGTATCGTCGCTCCTTGCTCATCTCAAGTTTTCAGCTGATCAAACGACGGACAACTTGCTACTGCTACTACCACCAGACGATGACTGGCAATTCGGAACAGGGGCCGGGTTCTACCTCAACGCTACCAATCCCAAATATGCCACGCACTATAACATGCTCACGCATGTCACGAAGGAGCTGCCCCAGGTCATGGAATCGGAGGGCATCCCCATTGACTGGAGCCGCCAAAGCATATTTGGTCATTCTATGGGTATTTATGCAAAGCTGTCTCGGATTTCTTTCTCAGCCACATTGTGCGTTTAGGTGGTCATGGAGCTCTGACGATCTACCTCTCCTCTCTTCTCGCCCTCGGAACCAACACCGTTCCAAAACAATACCGCTCTGTATCTGCATTCGCGCCTATCACTAACCCTACCAAATGCCCCTGGGGCGAGAACGCATTCAAAGGGTACCTCCAAGGCGGTGTCGAAGAGGCAAAAGAACGGTACGACGCCACGGAGCTTATCGCGAGGTGCAGGGAGAGCGTCCATATATTAATCGACTACGGGACTGGAGACAAGTTCTATCAACAGGGCCAATTGCTCCCTGAGAACTTTTTAAAGGCAGGGCGCGAAGCTGGATATGATGAAGTCCAGGTTCGCGTTCGTAGCCAGGATGCGTATGATCATAGCTATTATTTCGTACGTTCTTGCCAGTTTTCTCTTGTGCTCGTCACCCGAGTTCTTATATGTGCGTGTATCACGACTTAGATTTCTACTTTTGCAGCGGATCATGTCCATTGTAAGTGCTTGATCGATCACATGTTCGCGAGTTCCAGCCCATAACTGAACGTACTTGTCTCATACCCAGTCCACGCGAACTTCTTGAAAGCGTGAACCAGACGGGGTTTGATATGACGGATAGGAAACAGATGGCTTGGGGAATATTGCAGTATCAATATGCGGTTCATTTTGTCGCTGTAAAGTTTAATATCATCCAAGTGAGATAAGTATCGGACATTTACTCAACCATTTGCACAACCCCATACTCTGCGCGCAGCATCATACGGCAGTTTATCCAGGTTGGACATGGGATTGTCAGTGAATAGTTTGACAACAGCTCAACGGGACTTGTCGAAAGAGAGGTTTTCTTGTCCAGCCCGCAAGTCCAAATTGTGATATGACCACAGCAGAGAAAAATAAGTGCAATTTTGCTCATCAGTCAATAATCTTGTGATTTTACATATGCACGTTCCAAGTCAAAGCAAGAGTCAGAACAGCAAGAAGAGCACCAGTACAGAGAAGAACAAGCCACAGGCAACGTTGAGCAGGGAGTCACGTCTTCGTCGCCACAACACGGTGCAGATATGCCTCTTCCAGATCCTCCGAATCGCAACGAATCCAAGCACTATTCAATGCAGAATAGACGGTTGCACGTTGCATATAGTCGCGTGCGAGCAGATTGGAAGCTAAAGTCTTTGCGTCAACCATATCTTTCCAGATGTCGGCTAGAAATGTGACTTTGCCGTCAACAATGCGTCGTTTGATCAGTTTTTCTACGCGTCCTGATTCCTCTGACAGTTGCGAAGAAGGTTCAAACACCAAAGAGTGATAATCTCGAGAATCGCGCAAAGAGTCTGTCTGTCCACAATCAAACGGATTGTATCCCCTGGTGGACCAAGAAAGGTATCAACTTCGTAGACGCAGGATACGAGACAAGTAACCCACGCAAGCATGATATGCATAACAACTCCTGCGCTCCAACAGTCGGCAGGCATTCCAACCTTCGGGGACAAGGGGGGATGAGCATAACATGGATGTTGACATAGAACCTACATATCCTAGGTCTTTATTATCCATAGCCATGATTCCTTCTGGGGGCAGATAGCATATAGTCCCTTGCACGTCTGTGAAGGACGGGTCAGCCAATAACGGGACAAACCAAGTTACCTTCCCTACTAAGCGTCTCTTCATACGCCCTACGCCTTGCTAAGCCAAAGTCTGCAATTTGAATGTGAGGATAAGGTCCTGTGTACAGGCAAGATTAATGGATGGTCAGATTGATTGTGTATCGTTAAATCACCGGAATCATATAAGAGAAGGTTTTCAGGCTATGAAACAGTGAGCTGCTATAAAAACTGTTGGTAAGTCGATTACCTTCAGGTCTGAGATTGTGAAGAGTTAAATCCAAACCTGGTCGGGTACATGGACACTCACCACGGTGGGAAATTGTTTTGTCATGCAAGTATTTCAAACCCTTCAAAATCTGGTACATGATATATTTGGTTTCACCCTCGCACAGTCGGCTCTGCGAGTGTCCGGTAATATAACTGAACAAATCTCCAGCGGTACACAGCTGCAAAAATAGATGTCTGCAAATCATGAGGGCTACTTCGAGGCAATCGCGGTTCCAGGCAAAAAGGAACGTACAGAAACTTTCCGTCACGATAACCCTTGTAGACGCGATTGATGTTAGGCTATAACAGCGAAATGGTCTGGGAGGCTAAAAAAGTGTAGAAGCGGTGAATACATACATGATCCAAACTTGCTAATATATTGAGTTCTTTTTCAACTTGGAGCACGTCACTTTCTTTTTTCATTTTAATCGTCTTACAAGCGACTTGGCGATATCCAGCCTTGTCAATAGCAAGGTGGACAGTGGCAAAAGCACCGGTTCCAAGGCAATGTGATGTGACGATATACGAACCGATCCGCTACTCAATGATGAGACCTCTCGTGAACAAGACTGGCTATATTAAATATTCACCTTTTCAACAGGCTGGGTGGGTTGTGAAGGGTCAAAAATCGACACTTTCTCTCTGGGTTGTTTGATGACGTGAATGCACTCAAATGCTGTTCGATAGGTTGAATAGGCGATGACAAAGCGAACGAGGAAACAAACTTTGAGAGCATGGGATTTGAAGGCGATCACCATCCATCAATATAACGGCAGACTTGCGAATTTTGTGGCCGTTGAGTATAAGACCGTTTGAAGAAAAATCCTATCACGAAGTTCAAATTATAGTAAGAGACAATAAAACAACAAATAAATAGCGTACTTGACAAGCCACAATAATCCTACCGATACCCGACCTAACACTGTGAAGAAAGATCAATATATGCGCTTTGTGTCACCAGCAAGGGAATAAACGCGTACGCATACAACTTGCAATGGACACCTGAAACGACCGGATCTGATATCACGTACGTACTGGAACCCAGCATGAGCAACACGAATAAGAAGATGGAGAGTAGGTCCAAACCAATGAGGACTGCGTCCAACAGTGACAGGCTTATCGATACTTATAACTATAGCTGATTATTCCTGAGTTATTGGAAGATGCTTATGTGAACTGAAACCGGTTTACCATCTCTTCGACCGCTTCTTGTAGTGATCATCTGAGCGCATACATCTACAGGCAGCGAGGGACTAGTGTGTGTCGTCGACGGGGCTCGCAAAGTCCACATAGAGGTCGCGTTACAGTCATCAAGCAACTTCCGGGCAGGCATATCGGAACGACGAAGGTTGACGAGGTGGTGAAATGATGGTGGAGTCGAGCGGATGCGGAAGTCCGAAACTGAGACATGTTGCCGTATTTGGCAAGTGCCGAGTTGCCACGTAATTGCCAGCGAAATTTGTTGGCCACCTCGGCATGGATTAGTCTAAATTAGTTGTAGCCCGTGATAAGACTCTGTGACCATGATTTTGGTAGTATTGCCGGAACCGCCAGTCTAGATAGACACTTTCAAATATAAGACGGTCCCGACCAATGGGGACTTCACTGTACCCCAATGGCTCACATGCAAATTCCAGACGCAAACCTCGTTGGCTCTTACACCTGGACCAATACTTTGAAAAGTGTTTATTATGGTCCTGGATCAATCAAGACTGCCCTTCCGAAACTCTTGAAGTCAATCGGTGGGTCCAAAGTCTTCATTCTTACGGGAAAAAGTTTGCGCGAAAAAGTGCGGTAGTGTTGCCAGCATGCCTTGTCTTTCTAATCTTCTCATCCTCAGACCAATGTCGTCACAAACGTCGAGAATGTTCTCAAAGATCTTGGTGTATACGGAACAACCTTTTCGGATATCGGACAGCATAGTCCAATGACAGATATCCAGAAAGCCTTGCAAGTCTTCAAGGATGTCAAGGCAGACGTTATCGTATCCGTTGGAGGAGGATCCCCCATCGACGCTGCCAAGATCGTCATAGGCTTACTCCAAAGAGAGTCCGGTGGCGAGTTCTTGAAGCAGATCGCCATCCCCACTACGTTGAGTGCTGCAGAATATACGGCACGTGTCCCTCTTCTCATGGGTTTTTGGTCACTGAGTTCTTGATACAGTATTTTGCCGGCTACAAAGATGAGAACGGTAGGAAGACGGGGATACTTGGAGACCAGCTGGCACCAGCCGGTGTGATTTTGGATGCTGAACTCACACTCGCTACACCAGAATGGCTTTGGTGAAGTCGTTCTCTTCGTTTCATGTCAGACACTATTCAACGACTTAATAGGCTATCCACTGGTATGCGAGCGCTAGATCATGCAGTGGGTAAGTAAATTCTTTTAGGGTCTTTCTTTATCACAGCGTACTCAAATATCCGGTGCAGAGAATCTGTACAGACCCCTCGTCCCATATCCCGTCAAAATTTTATCCTATGGCGCGCTTATCGATTTGTTTAAGTATCTCCCTAAATCCAAGCAAAACCCGAATGATCTTGCGATTCGGCAAAAGTTGCAACTGGCGTCTTGGATGAGTCTTTGGCCCCTGAAAACGGAGATACCCGTGTAAGCACGATTATCGAGGCTGTAGACAACTATCTAACAAGATATTCAGGAGCTTGGGGTTATCTCACGACCTCAGCAAGAGTATGGGAGCATCATACGATATTCCACATGGTGTATCTTCTGTATGAGCCTCGTTACTTCCCAAGCTAAGATTCCTGACTTGTGGCCATTATCTAGTGTATCACCCTTGCTCCGGTTGTGGCTTTAAAAGCCGAAGTGGCTTCTGAGCAGGATAAGCAGGCACTTGCAATGGGTTGGACTTGCCAAGGGAATCCTTCCACAGGATCTGTGGAAGGCGATATCTTGAAGCTGTCTTCTCAGATCGCACAGTAAGCTCTACAACACTAACGCCTCTTTTGAGACGTATATAACAGACTTATCCTTTAGGTTGGTCGAGACTTTGGACCTCAAGACTAATTTGACCAAGTACAATGTTCCAAAGGTAGATATCCCTGACATTGTAGGGCGATCAATCGGGACAACGACTGGTGATTTGTTCGATCGGGTTGTAAAGGTCGTGGAAGGTTTATTCGACGAATGAACTGAGTAGCTTGGTAGACAAGAATTCTCTGGTTCTGTACGTTTAAGACTGAACTTGTACTGGATCAGCTCCAGATTAGACAAGCACGTTTTATAAATATTTAACTTTAGTCCAACCTGACCATGGCTGACTTGAATACGATTTCATTACCGCTAGATTATCATATAACGCTCCGAGTCGCAATCCAAAGACAACAAATAGCGGCGGCCGTATGGTCAAGCAGCAATATAGTTGCTGACTAGTTGACCGTTGAGAAGCTTTGCCGATGATGTCGGTCATTTTTATGGCGATCTTGAAGTTGTCCCAGCAGAACCACGCCAAGACCCCGCGCGGGTCTATCGCGAGCACGCCATATCTGCTGACATAGACTCCAACAGATATTATGGCACAGCGGCGAGAAAAGTGACTTACATTCAAGGATCGCGGAATCCAGTATATATATATTCTGCGGCTGGAGGTAACTTGTGCATCCCAGTGCAAAGCCTTGACCATGTCTTCTTCTACAACTTGGTGCGAAAACCTCTTTGGCTCCTATGCGTGGAACGATACTTTGAAGGGTGTTTATTATGGTCCCGGATCAGTTGAATCGGCTCTTCCGAACCTCCTGAGCTTGCTCGGCGGATCCAAGGTCCTCATCATCACAGGAAAGAGTCTGCGAGAAAAGGTGCAGGTCATACCACCTANNNGCAATACCCATTCCCACTAACCTGGTCATTATTAGACCAACATCATCGAGAACATTGAAAATATTCTCAAAAATCTTGGTGTATATGGTGCAACTTTTTCGGATATCAGACAGCATAGTCCTATTGCGGATATCAAGAAAGGTTTGCAAGTTTTTAAAGACGTCGGAGCGGATGTCATCGTTTCTGTCGGCGGAGGATCTCCCATCGACGCTTCCAAGATCATAATTTCCATGTCCCAAACAGAGACCGGAGGTGAATTCGCAAAGCAGATCGCCATTCCCACTACACTGAGCGCTGCAGAATACACGGTACCTGTTCCCTTCTTCCCATGTTTACTCTTCGCCGCTAACGCGGCCTGAAACACACACAGTACGGAGCAGGCTACAAAACCGAGAACGGCGCCAAGGCAGGGATCATCGGGGAACAGCTAGCTCCAGCCGGCGTGATTTTGGACGCAAAGCTCACGCTTGGTACGCCAGAAAGACTTTGGTGAGCACGCTGTTGTTTATTTATGGGACTCGCGACATTATTTCAACGATTAACCAGGTTATCTACCGGTATCCGAGCATTAGACCACGCAGTCGGTAAACAAAACGCCTCTGCACCTCTCGTACAATTCGCTGAGACATGTCCTACTGCAGAGAATCTATACAGACCCGCCGCCTCGTATCCGGTCAAGATCCTGTGTTATGGCGCAATTGCAGATCTGTTCACATACTTACCGGAATCGAAGAAGAACCCTGCTGATCTTGCGGTTCGGCAAAAGTTGCAGCTGGCGTCGTGGATGAGTCTTTGGCCGATGAAGACAGAGAAACCCGTGTGAGGATCATTGCCGAGACCTATATATGAGCAAGGTTCTGACTAGATTTCTATGTAAGGACTATAGGATTATCTCATGATCTCAGCGGGAGGATGGGAGCGTTATATGGTATTCCGCATGGTATATCTTCTGTGCGAGCCTTATTGCTTTCCACGATATCTGGGTCTCTGACTATTGTCTAGTGTCTCACTCTCTCTCCGGTCGTGGCTTTGAAAGCTGAAGTGGCTTCTGAAGAAGACAAGAAGGCGTTGGCGCGAGGCTGGACTTGTCAAGGAAACCCTTCCAGGGTCTGTGGAAGGTGATATCTTTAAGTTGTCTACTCAAATCGCACAGTAAGCCGTCCTTCTACGAGTCTCTTTGACACGCATATACTGATTTATCTCTTAAACTAGTCGATACATTGGGCCTCACGACTAGCCTGACTGAATATCGAGTCCCGAAGGAAGACATTCCCGGTATTGTCGAACGAACTATCGGGACAAAGACTGGTGATCTGCACGATCGCGTTGTGAAGATAGTGGAGAGTTTATTTGTCGATGGGGAATAAACGGAAGATCAAAACTCTTTGGCACTGAAATTCATCCACTTTCAATCTCGAAGTCTAGATCTCTAAGCAATCTGAGCGACAGTCATCTGTGTCATCTGTTTTGTATTAGTAGTATAATGTGAATTTGTCTTGACTTAATCATAACCCTTCCCGCTCCGTTGTTTAACTCTCTTCGTTTTCTTATGGTGCTTCTTACCTGGACCCTGCCCTTCTCTAACCACTATAACCTGACTGCGATCCAACAACGTTCCATCATTAGCAACAATATTCTGGTGTGGATATAACCTCACTCTTGCAATCCCATTTCCATCCACTCCTCCATGTCCAAATGGTCGAGAAGCTAAGGTGGCGCTTTCATCGAAAAAGTCCTGATCCAACATTTTGGTTTTTCTACCCGTGCCTTGTGCTGGAGACGAGTTGCTGCTAGCGTCCGTAGCAGCAGGAATAAATGTTATGGCATCCTTCCCCACTCGAGTTACTGGTGCTCTCTTCTTGCCGGAAACTCGTTCAAGCGCGAGCGACCGCGTTTCTGCATTAAATGACTCCGGGTCTATGTCTGGTGGAGGATGACAAAACAGAAGCTTCGCGTTGACATAGTCTTTCAAAATGTACCGGGCAGCGCGTGCTTCGTCTGGAGTGCCCTGGCCGGCACGAGAGAACCCTCGGGCAACTAGTGAAGTTGGTTGTAGAATTCGATCGTCCGAAGAACAATAAATACTGACCTGCATAAGCCGACAAAAGATCACCCGCCTTCAATACGCCATCCCCGCCCTCATCTATGCTTCCCATTTGAATTGATAGCCCATAAGTAGCCTCCAGGACCACTTTCATTATCCTCTTCACCACCAATGCCACCGGGCCTGTATATTCTTTCATCTGGTCAATTGGCAAGACACCATCACAGACCATAGCAGCCTTTGTGGTCGCAAACTGGGGAAAAACTAATCCCGGGCAATCACAAAGGGTGATGTTTGACGATAAATTGATCGTCTGAAAATGCTTTGTTTTTCCGGGTGTCGCTGAGACGCTTACTTTCTTTTCTCCAATGAGGGCGTTGATGGTACTGGACTTGCCAACATTCGGGTAGCCAACTAGGCCAACTACGAGCTTAGAAGGCTGACTGCCGGATGAATCGGCGAACGCTGGAAGAGGCGTCAGGTTCCGGAATAGTCTATCAAATGAAACTGACTAGATAGATCTGGAGCCACCTTCATGAACAGGTCCTCCAACTCTAGAACTGAAAGGACTTTCGCTCTGGGATCCAGTCCATCTGCATTGTCTTCTTCGGCTATTAAGAGTGAATGAGGTAGGTCGTAAGAGTCCCCATCAGACGAGTTTTCATGCGGAACGTCTCCCTGAACACTATCGTCGCTCGCACTTTCTTCGTCTTCGGATTGATACCCTTGGTTATTGTTTGCGGACCCGTCCTCAGCAGCTTGCATCTCCCGGCGAAGTTCCTGCAACGCAGCAGCATTTGCAGCAGAGAAGAACGCATACCGCACATTTTGGCCGTCAAAATAGTCTGCCCACAAACGCCTGGGCGCGTGCGAACAGAATGTTAAAGATGGATGCATATTTGGCTGTTGAATGTGATTGCTTGCCTTTGTTTCGCCGTTAACAAATCAGCCTTATTTATCAAGAGCAGGTTTCTCCTCAATCCCTTGCCAGTGTCCCGCTCTCCTTCAGGACCCTCTACATCCATAACATGAGATTCCAAATCCGGACAACGAAAATTCAGAGGGTTTCGGGCATCTACTATTTGAACGATCAGGTGGGACCTTTCTAGTACTCGCCATAGCTGTCGCCAGACTTCGAGATTCCGCTCGAACGGCGTTAGTAAGAATTTATCACGATCCTGAAGACTGGGTGGAAGTTGTGGATCTCATGTAAAAGAAAAAAAAAAGCAATATTACTCAGCAAGGCCTCTTCGCCATTCAAGAAAAGCATCCTTCTCTTGTCTATCCAATTGAGCAGAAGAGAGTTTCTTTGTCCAAGGCGGCCTTCGTGGGACCATCAACCGTTCCCGATTTTCAGCTTGCTTCTTTAACGTGACCTTCTCTTCTTCCTCTGTGAGTAGATAAGGATTGTACGTTGCTGTTGTAGGAGTGTTGACGATTTTAATGTTTCTCCTCTCTATAGACTGGTGGGTGAGGATCTAGAAGAAATAAGACTGTGGATAAGACGCACCAGCAGTAAATTCCAAACCAGCCAAGGTTGCAGTGCTCAAAAATTCGTCTAGATCGCGCTCCTGGGTTACTGACTTCAATTTGTCGGCGGGCTCGACATCTGTAGTGTACTAGACGTCAGTTGTAAATGGGAGTCAATCTTAATTCGAATATCGGGGACGTACGCGGCCAGATTCATGTCGCTCTCGAGCATCTTTGACTTGTTTGTTGATGATTGCTCTTCCAAGCCCGCTGGAGTTTTGACTTTTCCTGGGTGGTGCCTACGCTGAGATGAATGCTGAATCGGCCTTGGGTCAACTGAATCTAGGATAGATTAACGTACCATGAGAAGATGCGATGAGGTATTGGGCAGCGTTTCGAGCACGTGCACTAGTTTTTTTTTTCGGGCTGGTGATCCGCCGATTTGCACGGAGGTGATTGGGAATCGATACGCGCAGATACAATAGGCTGGAAAGCCGCTTCGGCGATCAACTTTTGACTGTAAAATCGTTGACCCAGCGTGGACGTACTGTACTATCACAGGATTGTTCAATTACGATTGCTCATTGAGCGGCATCCAGACATGCATCATCATCCGTATTCCGGACTATCCAAGTTCAGGTTAAAAGCAGGTTTGTTTTATTATTCAATTTCTCAGTGTGTTTCTCTCAGAGCTATCGTAATTTGAAACCCCACCCGGGCTGTACGGCAAAGGATAGAATAGTTTTGTGGGCTTCCTCGCAGGGTTCATCAATACCGTATAGGCAGTAGGCATCTCCTCGGCCTTGATTTGATCTACAATGCACAAAACATGTTGTGTAGCAATCAAAATCAGTTCAAGTTGAAGCTATTATCGGCCGTTGCGCGATGCTATCGTTCTACTCGCCCTTTGAAACAATAGTTGTATTACCCACCGACAACATCCGAGGTAAACTCAATTGGAACAAGGATAGTAGGAACTCTACTACAGTATTCCTGCAAAGATCCGGGTGGGTCTTTTTGTCTCAAAGTATTTCCGGGCAGCGTTCTTGACAGCATCCTTCGCTGGTGGGCATCGCGCGCCCATTCAATATCGATATCAGAATTCCTGATTGAATCGGTTTGATAGACCGACAGCCAGTGCATATATGCCTTCACTATATATGTCTAGTATCGCTTCATTCATCGCCGTCAGCGCTTGACTAATAACGAGTCATCGGACATGAGGGAGTACTGGGACAACGCCACCTAGAATGTGATTCCGATTGCTGTGCCGAGAGTTTGGGTCTGAGATTTACAATACTCGTAATTAGCCATGTCGGGATTTACCGACGATGACCATATCAGGAACAAGTCTCTTAGAACCACCGTTTGTCAAATTGTCCAACTTAAAGCCGACAGATGAGTTGGTGAGTTCACAGAAATCTAGGGTTGCCCCACCCTCTTCTTTCCGACCCTACAGTGTCTCACTGAAATCTGTGGGTCGATCTTTCGTATGCGAATACCGGACATCATTTCCTGCAAACCACATACCGCATACATCATTGCATCATTATCCACTGATCCATCGCCTTGTGCTTGGAATTCCGGGTTGCTGAACACTTGACTCATCTGACGTTTCCGATGGACCTTCCATACAACATACAGTTTAATAGATAACAGCACATTCGATTCGCGTCACTCTTTTTCACTATTCCTTCCTCCATGTCTACTACAGTCAGCCTCGGAGACACTCTCGAAGCCAAGAACGAAAAGTCTGAACAAACAGATCCAACTCTTGATTCGGTTCCGACAGAAGGCACCTACCAAGTCGTCCTGGAACCCCATGAAGACCCAAAATTCCTATCCAAGCCTATGAAATGGTTCATCGTCCTGGCTGTCTCCACAGGAGCAGCTTGCGTAACTTGCGCTAGCTCTATGGCCTCCTTCACTGAACCATCCATTATGAGCGTTTTCCACGTGACTGAGGTCGTCTCGACATTGGGAATATCCTTGTTCGTTATGGGGCTTGGAATCGGCCCCCTTCTTTTCGGCCCATTGTCTGAGGTCCTTGGTTAGTCTTCCAACTATAGCTGATCGCCCTCCAGCCTCATTTACTTTCACTCTAGGGAGAAATATAATTTATCAAGTCTCATTTTTTACTTTCTTCGCTTTCTCCTGGCCTGTAGCGTTTGCTCCCGATCTTGGTGCGTCTCAGAATCCGTGATGCTATCATCTCTCATTCGTTACTCTAGCTGTCTATCTCGTTTTTCGTTTCATCACTGGCTTCTGCGGCTCTGCCTTCCTAAGTGTGGCAGCAGCCAGCGTTAGCGATGTCTTCGTTAATGCTGAGGTCTCGACGTCAGTCATAGCAGTTATGTTCATCTCAGATATCTCACTATAACTCTTCGATAGCCCCATGGCCGTATATTCTCTTGGTCCATTCGCAGGTCAGCATTCACATTCTGAAGCAGTCGATTCGCAATTTGACATCATTTCCCATTTCCACCTACTCAGGCCCTATTCTAGGTCCTGTGATTTCAGGATTCATCAATCAGGTTAGTTTGATCGTCGTCTCCTGAACAACCTTCTTCTAACACTGTGACATCAAGCACGTCAATTGGAGATGGACGTACCGTGTTCTAATTATATGGTCTTTCGTCCAGTTTCTCATGCTAGTATTCGTAAGTTAGAATACTTTCAGCTCG
>QGOD01000301.1:35879-49333 GCA_003313065.1 Sarcodon sp. MG97
GCCGTACGTTTTGTTGTTTTGCTTTATATTTGACATTTCTGACGACTTGTTTCGGAGTGCAGATTCATTTTTTATAGAATCGGAGCGCGTCTCCGACAGAACTCTGAATTTGCTGCCAAGTAGTCATCTAGTGTATATTTCTTTTGGAAGATACAAGGATATCCTTAGAAGGACCATATCAAATGTTTAGCGATACGTTAATCATGGACACTTGTGTATACAGAATCTGCATAGGCCAATGACATCATGAGAGGCACTCCTAGAATGATCTCGACCTTCATCTATCTGACAACGACATTGGATCAGCTGTGGTTGCTGATGGGGCATGCAGATATCTCCCTGTTTGAGTAATCGCAACGCTGTACATTTGATCTGTAATGTACGGGACATCAACTGTAAATTAGAGCCAATTTTAATTCAAATATCGGGGACGTACAAGGCCAGATCCATGTCGCTCTCGAGCACCTTCGACCCGCTTATTGATGATCGCTCTGCCTAGCCCCCTGGTGTTTTACTTTTCCTGGATGATTCCTACGCCGAGATGAATGCTGAATCGGCCTTTTGTCAACGGAGCCTACGATAGAGATGATATCGACGAGGTATTGCAGTGGGCGTTCAGTGAAGGAAGGCTAAAGCACTTTTTTTTTTTTCGGATTGGAGATCCGTTGACTAGGACTTGCCAGCTCAATCAAGCTAGCGCAGATCTACCGAAATCCGCGTCGAGGGTGAGTACTTGGGGAAGCAAGTCCAACCGATATCGGTACGCACAGGTTGGTACTAAACCGCTCCGGCTGAGACGTGGGTGATCAAGTTCTGATTGTAAATCGTTTGTCTGAGGATCTACCACCATCGAGCATCCAGACAACGCATCATCTATAGTCCGAACTATCATGTGCAAATTAAAAGTGGTTTTTATTTACTATTATTAATTGTCGATTAGATCACAGTTTCTTGGGATAATGAGTCTTTCTTGCTATTACTGTAAATTTGGAATCCCACCCGGGTTGTACGGCAAGAGAGAGAATGGATCTTTGCAGTGGGTCTCTCGATGGTGGGTGAGTCTCTTCGCACAGTACATCAATCACTGGTATATGTCTACTCGGCCTTGATTTGATCTAGAAGGCACAACACATGTTTTGTAGCAATCAAAATTGGTTCGTGTGCGTTCTACTCGCTTTTTGAAATGATATAATTGTATTATTATTATTACCCACCGACAACATCCGCGGCAGAAACAATTGACGCAAGGATAGTAGTTAGGAATTCTACTTTCCTGCAATGATCCGGGTTAGCTTCTTGCATCAAGGTGTTTCCGGGCACCGTTCTTGATCCCGACCCGGAATTAGCGCTTTTGAACGGCTGCTCGCCCATTCAATATCAATATTAGAATTCCTGATTGACTCGGTTTGAATAACCTACTCAACAGCGCGTACATATATGCCTTCTACTATTACTTTATTTGTTGACCCTTGATTAATGACGAGTGTGATATTAGGAGACGGCATTGGAACAACGTCATGGTCTTCAAAGACCACTGACGTGACATGTATTCACATGGCTTGATTCTCGATTGTCGGAGCTTAGGTATGATATTATATAATCAAGTATGTGTAATTCACAATTCACCATATTTGGGTTTACCGACGGTTTGACTTTCAGGAACAACTCTTTTTGACCCTTTTCCAAACCAACTTGAAACTTCTCTAAGCCGGCCTGCAGAAGAGTGTGTGAGTCCACAGATATCCAGGGTTGCCCACACTCTTTCTTGCTGAAATCTGTGAGTTGCCCATCATCACTCTTTCTTGTGCCTATACCAGGCGCATCATCTTCTGCAAATCAACTTGTGGCACCGGTTGGATCATTACACTATCCGTACGAAGATACCGGTACAGATCTGTAATCTTGTGCTTGAAGTTCCGGGCTGCTGAACAACTTGACTCATCTGACCAACAGCCCTTTCCGCACTACATACGGTCTAGTATATAACCGCCCATCCGACCTGCGTCACTCTTTTTCAACATTCCTTTCCTTCATGTCTACTACAACTAGCTTCGAGGAGACTCTTCGGGGTTCTCACGATCTCGAACACCAGAGCGAAAAATCTAAACAAACAGATCCAACTCTTGATTCGGTTTCGATAAACGACACCTACCAAGTCGTCCTGGAACCCCATGAAGACCCAAAAAATCTATCCGAGCCTATGAAATGGTTCATCGTCCTGGCTGTCTCCACAGGAGCAGCTTGCGTAACTTGCGCTAGCTCTATGGCCTCTTTTACAGAACCATCCATTATGAGCGTTTTCCATGTCGGCAAGGTCGTCTCGACATTGGGAATATCCTTGTTCGTTATGGGGCTTGGAATTGGTCCCCTTCTTGTCGGCCCATTGTCTGAGGTCCTTGGTTAGTCTTCCGACTATAGCTGATCGCCCTCCAGCCTCATTGATTTTCACTCTAGGGAGAAATATAATTTATCAAGTCTCATTTTTTACTTTCTTCGCTTTCTCCTGGCCTGTAGCGTTTGCTCCCGATCTTGGTGCGTCTCTGGATCCGTGGATGCTATCATCTCTCATTCGTTACTCTAGCTGTCTATCTCGTTTTTCGTTTCATCACTGGCTTCTGCGGCTCTGCCTTCCTAAGTGTGGCAGCAGCCAGCGTTAGCGATGTCTTTGTTAATAGCGAGGTCTCGACGTCAGTCATAGCAGTTATGTTCATCTCAGATATCTCACTATAACTCTTCGATAGCCCCATGGCCGTATATTCTCTTGGTCCATTTGCAGGTCAGCATTCACATTCTAAAGCAGTCGATTCAATTTGACATTATTTCCCATTTCCACCTACTCAGGCCCTATTCTAGGTCCTGTGATTTCAGGATTCATCAATCAGGTTAGTTTGATCGTCGTTTCCTGAATAACCCTCTTCTGACACTGTGACATCAAGCACGTCAATTGGAGATGGACGTACCGTGTTCTGATTATATGGTCTTTCGTCCAGTTTCTCATGCTAGTATTCGTAAGTTATAATACCTTCAGCTCGCTGCGGAATCACTCTGATCATTGTCTCAAGTTTGTGCCTGAGACTTATGAACCTATACTCTTAAAACGAAAAGCGGAGCGGTACGTATCTCCCGAGTGATTGATTTTTTCGTTAGTCAACTTGACGAATCGTATAGCAAAAGAAAATCGTCTGGAGATGATGAATATTTTGCACCTATCGAAAGGAAGCATACGTCGCTTTGTCAGGCCACGATGGACAGTTGTTACACACCATTTAGTTCGTTCTTCTCTCTGTCTCGTCCTGTCTTGTACTCAGATATTTGCAGAACTTTTGCTATTTGATAGAATGGCTTTACTGCTTGACACATGGTATAACTTTCTACATTTTCTGGATATTCTTTCTAGCGGTGCTGATTGATAGCACGCAGGAATGCTCTCATCCTTGGAATACTCTACCTTGCTTTCCAAGCTTTCCCTATCATTTTCGGGGAAGACCATGGTTTCAATATGCAGTCAACCGGTTTGAGCTTCTTGGGTATTGGAGTTGGGATGTTGATCCCAGTGATGCTCACTCCTTGGAGAAATAAGTAAGCCCATAACCATTATTCCAATATAAATGACCGACTGTTCTCTAGGATGGCTGCACGCTCGATAGCAAAGTATAATGGACGACCGCCCCCGGAAGTCACGTACGTGAATCAGTAGATCACTTTGTTTTCCAACTGAAGTATTGTCAGGCTAATCCCAGGACAGATTGGCGCTGTGCTCCTCCCAATCAGTCAGTGATTCATTTTCCATGCTCAACAATCTATTGACAATATTCGCTTTTCAGGTCTATTCTGGTTGGCGTTCACTACATATCGAAAAGTGCATTGGATTGTGCCCATCATCGCATCAGTACCCTTCGGAACAGGATCGATATTAGCTTTCACGTCTACTTTTACCTACCTAGTCCTGGCTTACCGACCTATCGCGGCTTCCGCTATGGCCAGCAATAGTTTCCTTCGATCAACGTTTGCGGCAGCGTTTCCCCTTTTTGCACCAGCAATGTATCACCGACTCGGTACCGTCGGTGCCACTGCTCTGTTGGCTGGTCTTACTACTGTGATGGCACCATTGCCGTACGTTTTGTTGTTTTGCTTTAAATCTGACATTTCTGACGACTTGTTTCGGAGTGCAGATTCATTTTTTATAGAATCGGAGCGCGTCTCCGACAAAACTCTGAGTTTGCTGCTAAGTAGTTATTTAAAAGAGCCCAACTAGCTGCGAAATTTCGGTGCGATTTGCAGCCAGTATCTGAGCTTGAAAGGAACTGTGTTTCTTTATTTGTATTAATAATATAATATAATCACTTGTCCCCTGTTGAGTAATATCAATGACCTTATTTGGCTGAAGTTGGTGAGGGATTTTTCTGTGTGATGTATGGAGGCATCTGTTCTTGCATGCGTTGTTCTGCATTACTTCACACCCTTATATCATCTCTATTGAGGTTGGACTTATCAAGCCCTGAGTGTAGTTGTATCGAGTGGATGATGTAGGAGACCAAGGTAATGCAGAATGATATATGTGCAGAGCAGACACTTCCAACCATAACAAAAAAAATGGAACGAATTGGTTGGTCTGCAGACTTCAGCGTTTGAAGTGAATGAATTGAGTTTGGTCGGTGGAGGGGCTAGAGCTCAGCATAGAGTTATATTCTACGTACATACATGCCTACGGTATATCACACTGCATGTCCTGCAATCTCACTTGAATTCGGATCAATTTAACGCGCCTTTGAGGATACTTTGCAACGAATTAAACCACCGGTGCTTGGTAAGAGGGAGATTGATAATCTGGATAATTTACATTTCAGTTGCAGCGACTGCTCGAAAACCATTATAGTCTATTGTTCGCTGGAGTACATATCTTGAACACCATGATGCAATTTGCAAGACGCGTCGATCATCATATGATTATACCAAACCTTCACCATCCTCATTTACGGTCACTGCACAGATCCTTTCTGCGAGAAATCAAGCAGCTCCCAACGAACTATCTCCGGTTTATCTTATTCTTTCCTTTTTGCACCACTAACACGATCTCAACAACCCACATGTAGCCAATTTTTCCGGATCAAAGTCAAAGACGATCTCCGCACTCTCCTCTCTCAGCAACAAGTGCGCAACTACGATAGTAAACTCAGACGCGTTACCAAGGTCTGTCCTAAACGAATATTTGATTTATCTTCGACTCCGTGTGTTTTGTAATCTATGTATATGACTTTCTGAGCTTCGGTTGTATGCGACAGGAGTTGCGTAAACTCACCGCGGCGAACAACGGGGATGTCAAAGCTTTTGGACACGTCCTAGATACTGCGTACGGCCGAAAGGGAAAGCTAAAATGGGAGCTCATGGAGGTTTGCCTTCGTCGTCCACCCGTTATCCTGTACTCAACCAACTCCGATGAACGCAGCCCCTCCTCTCCGACCCTTCCGCACCACTCCCAGACCGAATTATCCCCGCCGAGGAAAAGTCCCGACCGCCGACATACTCTCCCGAGCTTACAGCCCTCCTGAACTCACCATACTCTCACACCACAAGACCACTCAGCTCCAACGCCCTCAAGCACCCGCCCACGCTGCCCGAACGCGCAGATCCGCAATCGCAGGAGGCACACATGCTGGGCCCGCTCAGCAAACGGCGCGAGGTCAACATCCGCTGGCGTTTCTTCACTGCTGAGTGGAAAAAGGTCCTTCCGCCTCTTCATGTTGTGGTCGAGGAGAAGGATGGGTCGTACGAGACCGTGGATACAGGCCACTACAGCACTTCTCTGGCCCGAGCGGGTATCCGAGGTTTTGGCCTGCAGGGCACTGATGTCCTTGAGGAAATAAAGGCTATGGCCGGACCTCCCTACAAGACGCGTACTCCTGCGCCAGCCTCTGTTGATTCTTTCGACCAGGATCCTACCTCAACTCACAACGCTACTTCTCAACCAATAACTAACAGATTCATTCGTCGGCGGTATCAAGAACTACTTGGCAGGCTACCCATTCTCACCTATTCCTACCGGAATAATACATCTGGAAGTGCGACTGGTTTGGGATACCGCGTGTCTTTCGCCCCAAGCGCTATATCAAAAGGCACAAGGTACAGTCCTGCACGCATCCCAGATGCGGACCGAACAGACATGGAATGGATTACAGCTGCAGATCAAAGACCTCCAAGGAGTAAACCATCGACAAAGGCAAAGGCAAAAAATAGCAACGGTGTAACAGCTCCTAACTAATAGAAATAGATATGAGGAATTGTTAAGTGTCTCTAATATAACTACAGCGTCATTGATCCTCATTCATACTTTCCATCTCCAATCGTTGTAAATCGATCAAATGCATACCGTAACTTTTGTCGGAAGCCTGGCTCGCACCGGCTTCGCCCATGGTCTGATCCACACCACACTGTATCTTCAGCATCACCTGATACTGGTCAAAAGTGAACTCCTGTTTCGCCTTGATCCCATCAAGCATATCCTGGAAAATGATAACGAGTTACGAGCCGAACGACGATGTTGAAATGACATCATACGTACCGCCGGAGCTTTGAAGAAAAGTAAGTAGTACCGCTTGGCTCGTTCGAAGTCTCCACTTTGAGAATCGGAAGTGATCGCCTTGATACTCTGCTGCAGAGCAAGGATGTTTCGGATCATTTTCTTAATCCCATTGGCATTTGCAAGTCGGATGAGCTTTGCGTTATTGATCAACAAATGCTCCAGTAGGGATCCCAGACCTTCAAAAACGAATCTGGTTTTGGTGTTAGACAACTCACTCGAGCATAGATAATTAAAACACAGGAGATATACTTATGTTCTCGATCGGGCACAGAATTCGAAATGAAGCCTTCACATTTCCCAAGCTCTCCATTGAGGTCCATGATGTGAGGATCTGGTTCCGAGACTTCACGTTCGATATAATAATTCCCCTATTCCAAGAAATGGCTAAATAGACGGTTCGTACAAATAAGTGGGACTTACACGTCGCATGCTCAGGTCCAGGTAATGAATCGCTCGACACCTAATATCTATTCTGATCGTGAACAAGATAAATTCTGCCAGCTGATCATATGTCTGTAGAAGAGCTTGGAACCTCCTTCAGATAAAGTTAGCCTGCTTTGCGTGCTTCCCGCAAGAAAACAAACACCTACAAAGTCATCTCTTTCGAAAGCGGCAGCTGCAGACGCTCATTAGGGGCCACAGGATCCAGGAAAGGGAGGCCCGCTGCGTAAGGGGTGACAGCGGACATAGACACGAGAGTGGGCTGTGTCTCAGGGGAGACTGAAGTTTCTGGAATGGCCTTGAGTGTGTTCAAAGCTGTTGTAAACCAACACTTTGAGATGATAAGGATAATCAGTAAGAAGCTGCCAGCAGATCATTATCTTACAATACTGGTATATAAGCTGCCCAGAGTAGCCAGATTCCGGGTAGATCCAATGAGATTGTCCTTTTCCACTGTCATTCCGTCCTTCAGGTGGCCCAGCTCCAAAAACATTTCTTGGCGATAAAGCACCGTCTTCTCTGGAGCGTTGAGTTCCTGTAGGCTATGAGCATGAATCAACTTTTGTATCGATATCTCTTACTGGTATGCGCAAAATTTCCGAAAGACATGGGTGCAAATCTGGTTTCTGAGCCCACTCAGCGGCTAAGGCGATCCGTGTCTCTGAATCTGTTCCATCATCATCCTTGGTGGAAATGAAATCCTGAAAGCGGTCACTGCAGCGTTGATAAAGCTGGATGACAACAGTCAAGATCAGTCGAGAAAAATTTTCTTTATGGAACGGTGATGTCCTAAGCATGGCACACAACGAATTTATCAACGCCATCAGTTGTGTAGTTGCCTTGATCAATGGCTGCGGTGATAACCGTGATGAAGCTGTATCGGGTTGGAAGGCATACAAACCTAATACAAATGCATTAGAGAATTCAAAGAACAAGGAATGCGTAGAATTACCATTAACAGCATTGAGAAACAGAGTTGTGACTTTATCCTCCAACTGTGGTAAGTATACTTTGAGAACAAAGTCATCCATGACGATGCCGGACTGTTGAGCAGATTCCAATCCTGAAGGCAACACATCCGCAACACGCTGCAGGAATGCCAAGGTAGGTTGGAACAGAATACTGACGTAGGAAGTATCCGGATGGACAAGGAGTCTGTGATGTTGCCCCGGACCTATCATGCGATCGTCTGTTCCAACTGCTGAAAGGGTGGCTTGAACAGCACCATCGGTCGAACCAGTCACGAGGCCAGGGACTGTGTCTTTCAGCACTCGATTCAGCTGATCTTCATGCTGCTGTAACAATTTGGCCGTTAACTTTGCATCTCCATCAGCGAACCGAAAGACATGCTAGAGAACCAAGTTAGATGTGTCGTAAAGGGGTTCAGATACGACAACTACCTTTGATCTATCTCTACCAAATTTTCCATCTCGAAGTGTCTCGTTGATCGATGCTAGAGGGTTTCTCCCAGAGACAGAGCCTTGTTCTTCATCCGTCAGACAGTCGTGCAAGAGGGTCCTGACCTGAAGCAGCCTAAGGTACTATTCAAAGAAATGCATAGCAAAAGGAATATACCTCTGCGTGTATTGGGATTATGATCTCGTTTAAGGGGAATAGTGCCCCTGGCTTCGCACCTGATGAATCCTTAAAATCCCGTCTCTGAGAAGAATCAAGACAACAACTTAGACACAGACTATCGAAGCTACTGTAACGCAACGCACCGATCCTATCCGATTCGCAACCTCTGAGACGACTCTCATGCCCTGGGCAACCGCATCAAGCTTGGAATATAGTGTCCAGAAAAAATCCTTCAAGATCTCGTGATCCATCTGTTTCTTGGACTCTTCCAAAGCAGCCATACGGAGTGAAGAAGCACTCAGGAGAGTACCGCTCCCCTTGTGAGTTGGACCAATCAGTGCATGAGCTCCTATAGAAGACAGACCGAAGCTCCCAGGTGTAGTGCCCGAGGTAACTACATACACATCTTCCGTCCTCATGCTTAGCTCCGGCGGTCCAAGGATGGAACTTTTTCGCATGTAATCCGCTCGTTCCGAAACCTCATCCAAAGTTGTCTCGACCAGAGCAAATATTTCGCTCGGGACCCGTTGAGCTACAACATCAAGCCCGCTACCCAGTTTGCCTAACACGGCCAAAGACTCTAAAAGAGTCTCCATGTAGGAGAATGAGTCAGACTCGGGACTTTTCGTAGAATTGCTGGAGTTAGACATCGCCGCAGCTAGATTAAGATTTGAGCCAAAGGAAGGACCTGTATAGAGTGTAGCGCCAGATGAACCCGATACGGGGGCGCCGCGGAAGATGTTGTCATCTGTTTCCGCAGGCGGATCATTGGGTCGAGTGGAAAGGTCGGTAATGAAATGGTGGAAACGCGCAGGAAGTACAGACTCTCCTGGGGGTGCTGAAAACGCCTTGAGAGTTTCATTAAATTCTTCTTCATACTCGACCTTCGGCACTATGGAAAGAATGATTCATATTTATTTGACATGCGTAGGTAATCAACTTACAAGTTTGCTGGTTTGGAGTGTAGGCAGACCAACGTGTCCCAGTGAAAACAGATTTGAGATACAAGTGATTATGAAGTTCGTCAACGAGGATCTCGCGTAATGCCTAAGAAACTGTTAAAATACTTCAGTTAGGTGAGATTGTTTACGTGCCGTTTCTTGGCCATTTAGGTATGTGCGAAGGTCGGCCATAGCACCAATTTCGTTCATATCATGATTATTGATTATCTTCAGGCTGCGTACCAGAAGGATTGCCGCTTGCAGAAGCCGTTTTTCTGATATTAAACTTTCCAAGACATCTGCAACTGTCTTCAGATGCTCTCTAAACCAAATAAGTCATACATTGTAGCAAAAGTCGAAGTACATACATCTGATCCAATATTCGGGTCATCTCTTCTAGCATATGGCTTCTTGACCATAATTGAACAAGATCTGCCCGTTTGCTCCCTAGAGAATCCTTTGCGTCTTGTAGCAATGTCCGTGTTTCTCTAATGTGATTTCGCGTATTGCCTAACTGGGTTAACAGGGAAGCGTGGTGAGGGAGTGCGGCAGCGAAGGCTTGATAATGTTCTACGAAAAAAAGGTTCAATGACATGTAAGACTAAAGCGACACCTGACGAACTATCCACGGATCCCTTCAAAGCTTTGGACAACAGACGTTTCGTATCCTGAAAGGAATTCATGTCTTTCCCCAATGATGAGTCGTCGAGTAGTTGTAGGGCAAGGTCCACAGGATTGAACTAGTACATGAATTCGCGTCAAATTAGAATGCGAAAGCGTTGAGGGCCGTACGTCCGCAGAGATAACAGATTCCCACTCATCCTTAATCTGATCCAACACGGCTTCATGAGGTGTTCGGTCTCCTGAGTACTCATGAAAAAAGGCTGAAATAACAACAACATACCATCAATATCACCAGCTTTAGCTTTTCCATTCATCAGTCTTCCGGGTACCCGGTCCTTAATACGCTTCTGTCTTAACTGTTCGGCCAATAGCTCCTTTTCCCTTTCTCGCTCCCATTCTGCATCCGTACTTCCATTGGTCATTGTACGTTTCCGTCGGCCTGCACTTTGAAAGGCAGATACCGCAGACGTTACAGAAGATGTAGGTGAGGCCGTCACACCATCAGGAGGCATATTAAGCGTTAGTGGGATTTTGGACCGAGAAGTGGAGGCTTTGGCGTTGCGACTAACACTTCTCCGAGGTAATGAAGATTCAGTACTGGTACTATCTCTTTGATCTCTGGAATCTCGAGTGTCCGTAGACGAAATAGAGTGTTCTGACATTTGTCTAGACCTTAACTCTGATCGTTGTGGTCTTGCAGGGCCATTAGACAGATGAGAGACATTATTTGAGGGTGAAGGTCGAACTGGGCGGCTGATCTGAAGTGGCTTCGTATCTCCATTTTGTACGGGGGACCGTGTCCTGTTAGGAGTGGTAGGAAAAGGGGAGGCACGAGACATGTCGTATGCAGACTACCTATCAATGTTGTTCAACACAAGTTTGATGACGGCAATATCCGACTCGGACGCTACAGACTTTGGTTTGCCGCGTTTACCAACACTTACCGGTATACCACTTGTGATCGTGCCAACTTCCCCTCGCAGTCAATGTAGACATACAGGATGGCCGCCCAGAGGTGTGCTATCAACTTCTACAAAAAATCCGGTTTCGGGACTTTAAAACCCAAAAGGATGCTCAGAAATAGTGACGAACGAAATCGCTCCATGGAAACGTTGCATTCGGCTTCAGATGTGGATCAGGGGAGGATAAATGCTCTGGAGGCCGACTTTCCAACCTTGATCTTGTGCTCTTGTGTTATTTCCATCCTAGTCTGCCGGACGGATTCTTAGCAGTCTCGACATCACCTCCCAACTACACACAACCTATATTACCCTCGCAAGCCTCTAGCTCTCAATTCTTCTATGGTGGATTAGCACCTCTTTGATTGCGATAGTGGTCACATCGCGAGGTCCAAAGTCTGCGATGACCGTCTCGCAGATAGATCAAAGGCGCTTACCTCTTATATTTCAATGATCTGTGTGGTGCTAAAATGGATATGAAAGGTCAAACAGCGTTTGAATGTTGTGAGAGATTCTTCAAAGATGGTTTTCCAGCAGTAGACAAGCTGTTTGCGTTTGATTAGAATTCAATCTTGCAGTCGCTGTAGCTCCCCTTGATGACCGCAAAACTTGCCGGACGCTTTTTGTTGACAAATGAATTTAGCTGCTATGAATGCGGAAAATTCATCTAGTGATTCCACCTACAATGTAGCTGAGAACTATCTTCGCTATTTCCTCGTTTCGTGAGTCAAATTGTCAAAAGGAATGACCCGCGCAAATATGTACTCTGGACTCTACTGGCATGTCGCCTCCCCTGCCCCCATTCTTGCAACCAATCTCTGCTGATGCTAACGGTCTCCCACCGTCGGAGGACAACCTCTACTCCCATGCAGTATTTCGTCACTCGGAATCCTTAGGTTCAGCACACGCCATATGGTGGCCTTCCTCCAAACCAACGGAGGAATCGACAGTCGTTCTCTTCATTCCCGGAAACCCTGGCCTGTGCTCTTTCTATACCGACTTTCTATCAGAGATACGCATAAAAGCTTCAAATCTTGCTATTTTAGCTCACGCACATCTCGGACACACCCCCGCGACTATAGATCAAGATGTTTTCGGTAAACCGCAAGGAATCATGCTCGAAAGCCAAGTGAAAAGTGCAATTGAGGCTTTTGATGCCGTTAACTATTGTCTGCGACCAAGGCACATCGTGCTCATCTGTCATAGTATGGGGAGTTGGGTAGCTTTGCAGGTACATACATGTATCTGCGAGCTTCTATACGTATCACTAATAAAGTCACAGATTCTCAAGGCACGTTCAGATCGTGTTTCTGGTGCGTTTCTGCTGTTTCCTGCATTGTGCGATCTTGCAAAGTCGCCAAATGGGCAAAACATGTCTGTCAGTGTTGATTGTTTGTAAACGGCAAGGTTGCTTTGGCTAATGATTCGCATGTAGATATTTTTTCATCGTCCGCTTCCATGGGTCATATCTTCGATATCTCCGTTATTGCGACTTATTCCTTTGTCCGCACTGGGATTAATCTTTTCAGGATGGTCAATTCCTCAGATTCGCGTTCTTCGCAGCCTGTTATATTCGCCTGCCGCAATTTATGCGTCGTTGACGATGGCGCATGATGAGATCATCACAATTTGCGACTTGGATGTAAATCTTATAACGGAGCATAAACATCGCATCTGGATTTACTTCGCAGAGTGGGATGGATGGGTTGGTGAAAGCAGGGAAAAACTTGTGAAGACTCTCAATTGTGATGCTGGATCACTTAGAATTGTTCAAGGCCAAGCTGGCATACCCCACGCATTTTGCATCAGTGCGTAGTCATGGTCAATCGTATACCCGATAATCGCACTCAAACGTATGACGATAGATCATAGCCGACAGGTTGCCAAACAGTGTCTTTTGTGGATGTCGTCTGAAGGCCTGCTTTGACCTGACGCCTTTTAGTTGTGTCAAAGCATTTGGGCCATATATGACGGTCGTATTAAGATCAATTGTGGTCGGATGACGCATTGTAGCGTTTTGTGATAATACCGACAAGATTTTACACACAAGCCTCAATACTATACGAACGCATTGCAGTAGTTTACGTAGAGCAAACAACCGCAAATTCTTAGTTCGATGAATGCTGATTTAACTTGTAAAAAATACGAAGGGGTCCTCACGTGGCTAACAGTTCAACGCGTACTTGCGTGTAATTGCGTGACTCATTAACCAGCCCCTCACTGCACCTGATACCTGGATGATTGCGGCTGCAACATCGCCGGATCCAATGCTGCTTTTCACTCTCGAAGAGAATCAGGGACCTGATGGTGCTTCTAGTATGGGGTCTCCTC
>QGOD01000301.1:60036-73516 GCA_003313065.1 Sarcodon sp. MG97
TGGGGGGGTGGTGATTATTTTAGAGATCCGAACATCAATGTTCAATCACTACATACGTCCAGGGACGATAGGCTTCAAATTGACGATTGCATAGGACAGATTAGCACGATAGAAAGTCTGTCGAGTAACCTCTATAGTCGAAAAGAGTAGTGTCGACATTCTTGTTATCTCCCGCGTGAGTGGCCACAGCGAGCATTAACTTGAGTGAGTATAAGGAACGAACGTGATCAACAGGAATAGACATAAACCTCCACATGACCGCGTGTGAGAGCCAGGGCACTATATAGACATGGAATACACCATCCCTTTAACTGCTACTCCCACCATCATGTCCAGCTCTCAGATTCGCATTGTCAGTCTCAACTGCTGGTCCGTCCTCGTTCTCCTTGCCTTTTCCGTACTCATGTTCGGCCAGGGGACTCAAGTACGTTTCGAAGCATCGTACTGAGAGGATATTAGCCATTGCGGATGTCCTTGCTGTTTCTTCCTATGACATCGTCGCCCTTCAGGAACTTTGGGTCCATGCGGATTACGAACACGTCAAGTTAAAGGTCTCACATATCCTGCCTTATGCGAAGTACTTCAATAGGTATGCATTCCGTACAGCTCATAATCATGTCTATATTTGACATGCGATGTTAGTGGAGCGTTGGGAGCTGGCTTAGCATTCTTCTCTCGCTTTCCGATCGTGGGGGTAACCATGCACCCGTATTCTTTGAACGGGTCTCCGTATGATGTCACAGCCGGAGATTGGTTTGTGGGGAAAGGCGCGGCTAGTATAATCGTTACCCACCCTCTACTCGGACAACTAGAAGTTTTTGGTACCCACGTAAGTCTGGTTCTCACTGTGAGTTCAGAAGCATAAACTCGAGCATATTACAAAAGTTCTTTGCGCAAGGAGGCGACACTGGGCCAGAACATCTTCGTGCACATCGTCTAGTTAACTCTTGGGAGTTATCGAAGCTCATTAGACAATCCGCAGCGTTGGGAAGATCCGTGATAGCAGTCAGTTTGTCACCGGTTTTGGTCATATTTCTTGTACAATCTGATCTTGGAAACTTAAGGTTGGCGATTACAACAGCATACCCTCCACTGCCCCGATATCCATTCTCGAAGACCACGCTTCGGTGACAGATTCGTGGGCATATACCCATCCAAATGTCCCGGATTGCGTCCCGCCAGACATGCCTCCCCTGGATGCCGTACACACGTTTGGTCTTACGGCTGATAGCCCGCATAATTCGTTCTCCGGGAGCAAATCACTAGATGAACACGCCAATCGATTCCTCGGCAAAAGGCTGGACTATATCTTCTTCCGGCATCCGGATTCCTTCGCCTCGTCTTCAGGAATCTCATTCCTCGAGCCTACGGAATGCAACGTGGTCTTTACAGAACTTGTTCCAGGCAAGAACTTTTCGTACTCGGACCATTTCGGTGTAGAAGCTACGTTCAAGATCCATTCCAAAGACAATAATGCAGCACCACTGCCTGCTATCAAACCACGCAGTCTCTCTCCCACCACAGTAACGTCGATGATCCAGATGCTAACAGCTTGTTACCGATACTCCAGATCTCGCTCGAAGTTATACCTTACCGAATTCGTTGTATGCCTCATCTTCCTTCTTGGACTAATGATCAGTTCCGCTTGGGTCCCTTTGTTTTGGCTAGGTCCAGTCTATATATTCGTTTCGATAGTGTTCGCATGGTGGGCTACGACGATGCTCTACATTGGCTTTATCCATGGTAATTGGATAATCGGTGCAGTGGAAAACGTCATCGAGGAGTTGGAAATTTTTAGGGCTGGAATAGCAACCAATTGATTTATGGAGATATTTAATCAAGAAACTTGAAGGGTATATATTGCGGATTATTTACCATGTACGACGTGTAAAACATGATCGATGTCAAGGACAGCTAAGGACCTCCCTATAGACACTTACACTTACTTTTTAAAATGTCAATGGAAACCAACCAGCAAGAAAGCGAAATCCTAGAAAGCGAAAATATCAAACATAACAAGGTCCGGCGGTGTTAGTTCATAGGAGTAAACAAATCTACAACAGATTTTGTCCGGCTGTTCCTCCTGCTCCTTTGTGATTGAGGGGTTTGAGATTTATAGTTGACGGTTCGATTAGCAGGCCCAGAATCTGCCCAGTCCTGACATAGCGTTGAGATGTCTGCGTGGCTAGAGCGACGCATCAGAGGTTGGGGGGCCGGGTGTTGTACAGACTCCATGGCCACTGGTGGGGCACGATGATAGGATGTTCGTCGTTCATGCGTTGGTCGATGTTGGAGTGAAGACGTTCGGTCCCGTAGTGTCGTAGATTTTGCAGGGGACACAGGGACTTCAGGAGCGTGGGTGAAGGGTGCAGACGTAGCTTCCACAATGAGCGAGATCGTAGACTTGATGTGTCGAAGGGGGGCTTGCCAACCCTTGTCGGACGGCGATGTCAGGGTTCTTGCCGGTTGTGGTGGCCGCCTACTCGTATCTCCATCGTCGGTCGGTGGGGACGACCACCAAGAAGTCTCTTCTTCGGTATGGTTCTTCGTCCCCCAACTAGGATCTTCTTCTTGGCTGGAATGACCGACATCCTCCGAGTCATCATCACGATCAGAAGATGATGCCTTTCTCCACGAAATATCGCTGTCGTCGCTCGAAGCCACCTCCACCCCATCTCCACCGACGATCTTTGCTCCTTCGTTATCAATTTCTCCTGCCAGCTCTTTCTCAGCATTGCCATCAAGGACCTTAGGTGATAGGCTCTGCCACTTCGGCAGCGAATTCTTGACAAAGTCCCGACAAGCCATAAATGACTTGCGAGAAGCCTCTAAGAACGGGAAAGCTTGGAAAACGTGGACCTGATAGAATCGATTAATGGGTTAAAAATAAAGCAGAGATTCACATACAGCATCTTCGTACAACTCGTGCCTCACATTAACACCAGCCAAAGTCGCTTTATGAGCCAGAAGAGTTATTTCATCTCTCAATACCTCACAGTCTCCAGCTTGGATCAACATTGGAGGCAGTCCTTTGAAGTCGCCGAACAAGGGGCTAGCATAGGGATGTGTCAAATACTTTTCCATGTCTTCGCCAAGATAACAGTGAATCGGGTCAAGTGGATCGCCTTGTCGAGGTCTCGGGACAACATCGAACTGAAAATTACTATCCCACGAATCGCAACTCATGGTCAAGTCTGCAAAACAGACGCATGAGCCGAATACAGCAAAAATAGTGTATAAACATTGTACATACCGACCCAGGGAGAAAATAGCATTGCTCCTGCGGGTAGGGGATATTGGTTGTCCCGCAAATACATTAGTAAAGCAAGACACAGCGCTCCCCCTGCACTGTCGCCTGCGACAAGAACGTTCTCTGGTGGGATGTGAAGGTCATCTATCAGCCGGAAATAAGAGCTGACAACGTCGTGTAATGGTCCTGGAAATTTCGTTTCCGGCGCTAGTCGGTAATTGATGGCTGTGAACCGGCAAAGGCATCGACAACAGTGATGAATAACAAAAGAAAAGCTCGTACCAAATACTCGAGCATCAGTGTTCTTGGATAGAGGAATCGTTAGTAATCGGTGAGTCGTAATGTCAAACATGTAATACGCGCCTGAATTAACATAGACATATGAGTGAGGCTGATATCAAAGTTTTTCTGCACGTACCCCCATGTACATAAAGGATCACCCGCTCAGTGCGTTTCGGATCCAAAGTATTGATATCATCACGTTGTGATTCTCTTCGTTTCGCTTTCCATTCCGACTGTAATCTGCGCCATAGACGCTTGCCTACAACCCATTCGCCAGCGAGTTCCCTTTTCCCGGTTTCCAATGCATCGTATTCAGATAAAATGCCACGGAGGCGGCGCCTTCTAACCCGAAAGGTAACAGGAGTTACAAATGCATCCGAGGGAAGAGGCATGAGTCCGCTTAGACTCATCAGTTTTCGAATGAATGCCTGTTGCAGCACGATTGACGATAGTTTGGAAGTGCGAGAGAACACGTGATACTTACAATGTCGACAAGGTGAGCATGGCGACTCGCATCCCGCATCATACTGGATATGATTGTCATCTCAATTCCCCATGAGGGTTTGGGAGGACCATATATTTGATGCGACAATATATCACCCGCGACTTCAATACCTGGAACACACAAGGTGAATTCGAACAGCCGATGCTGGATTGATTCTGCTGTGCTTACTTTTTCCTGCCGCTGCAGCTCCATACTTCCATATTTGCCATAATCTTGTTGGCGGAACTAGTGCCGCTTTGTACGCCGGATCTACTCGAGCAGAGGGCGGCGCTACACCAGGAGTCTCGAAATGACTTAGTAAAGTGGAGATAGAAGATTTAAAACGGGGAGAAGTGCTCGGAGGGTTGGATGGGGGCGGGATGACTATCGGTTTTAAGGTATGCCTTGCGGTTGTAGATATCGTCATGGTTTTCCAAGGTGGAGGGCGATAGTGGTATAAAGGGGGAGAGGACAAGGGAGGCGATGAACAAGACTGTTGGGCTTTCGCAACGCAAGGTCGATGTTAGAAGTAGTTTTTTGTTTAATCGGGGGGAATCACGTGGCACGTGAATTCCAAGTTACCCCGCATTTGTTACGTCATCCGGAACATCGGTCCTGACCTTTCTCGATACATTATTACATGGTACAAGCATGGGGAGTTCGATTCGATCTCAATAATCATCTCCACGGCTCACAACCTCTTTCACAGTCGGTCGCAAAAAAATCGTGTGTTCCTGAACAAAGTCAGTCTTGATCCCTGCAGCCCACAATCAACTCACAAATTGTGCAGTCATAGCGCCCTTGGCTTCGCACAGAGGAGGATAATCTTGTACGACCCCCTGTGCTACAAGATGGTTCAGCTGTCGGCGGCACGTAACTATCAGTTGATCCCGGAATATATGGCGCGACCTGACTCACAGCGAGGAGGTATTTTGTTTCACCTGCTCGATCGAGGTACCTGCGGCAAAACGGCAACGTGCCAAACTCTTTGTTTATTGTCCGTAACAATCCCTTTGCAGAAGTTAAGCTGTGGAAAAGTTCAACTTCCGGAAACTAGGACAACCAGGCTCACTCACCGAAGGGGCACATGAGGAGCATCAACAATTTTTGCGTAGTGCGAGCAATCACCCTATAAGACAGGTCGTCTCAGAACAAGGGAATCAGAGAAGACAGGAATGAAGGCCTACGCTTTCAACTACTCGACCTCGTCCGGTGGATCCAAATGTCTCAATAGCAAAATATTCTCCTTCCTCCATCTTGGTCTGATCGTCATTCTTCACCAAAAGTATAGACTTCCCTCCATGGATTTGATATTTATTGATCGAATGACCGCTCAAGTTTTCAATTGGTTTTACTGGAAAAAGTGCGTCTCGGTCGAAGCGTCCAGAAATGTCTGCGACTAATTACTCACCAGGGATTAGTTTGCCGTTGATTTCGACCTCATACGATTCCATCGTCTCTTGGATGGCAGCTCCGATCTCCCCTAGTCGAGCATCAATGCCTGCTTCCTGCAAGTGAAGAAATTTAAATGGTCGTTTGATCAAGACACTAAAAGGATTGCTTACTCGGATTCCAGTGTTAGTCGCAGCCCTGACGGCCTCGAGAAGTTTGTCATATGTATGTTCCCATGTCATCGTGAATGCAGAATCTACGATTCTACCTTTGACATGGACACCAATATCGACCTTAAGGACGTCTCCTTTTTGCAGCACTGGATGCAAATTAAGATGAATTGCCCTTGATTCAGGATTTAGAAAGAGAGTACCAGTAGTATCACCGGCGTTGGGCGTGTAATGCGCAGCACAATTATTTAAACTGACTCCGGTGGGGAATCCGATTCCAGATTCCATACCATCTGCTTCTACAAGTGCTCGGGTGCCGTCCTCGATACTCTCAGCAATATCAGTCATGGTCATGCCAGGTCTTATGTGTTTCCTGGCGTAATTTCTGACTTGCCTGTGCACTTCTGCAGCTCGTCGAATATTGTTATAGGTAATTTCTGGATCTTCCATGGCCATGCGTTCCTCATATCGCTTCTCCTCTGAGGTAGTTCTCCATGAGTTGCTAGAGCACATGAAAGTTCGTACAAACGAATTATTGAAACGCAAAGGCGCCAACGAACCTGTCCTTGTATTCACAGACCTCGCCAACAGGATACTGGCCGTTTGGAAAGAATTTGGATATTGCAATCCTTGGGGGATCACTCTGTTCCAGCTTTTTCTTTTTGGGCTTTTTCTTTTTCTTCTTCTTCTTCATATCGCCTTTGCATACAGAAAATCAGGAGAACTACATTAATGTCGTTGAAGCAGGCGCACCAGATCCACTTGTTACACAGACTTCCTCTTCGTCATCGTTGTCATCTTCCTCGACAAGGTGCTGTAGCTTGTCTTCTGGTTTTGTTGGTGCAATCATGTTACATAAAGGAACGGCGAGTTGTACTTTGCAGTGCTTATCCTAGGCAGTGTTACACGAGTCAGCCTGACTCGAGGTCACAGAAGTCGCGTCACCACGGTCACGCCAAGTCAATTGACGAGACCCATTTTGGACCATGATTAGATAATCTCTAGATAACTGTACTAGTGGTCCGGCTGAATGGGAAGGATTATTGTAAAAAATCGCTGGGAAGTACTATATTTGGCAAAGCTTATGTAACTTATGTGTGACAAAAAACATTGCGTCATTCTGTGGGACGGTCCTCACAGCGACCACGTGGTATCAAGTCAGCAACTCCGAATCCGAATCCGAGTTTGTTTCCTACCTCCAGCGCTTCAGCTCGGACTGTCTTCGCTTCGTATTTACAGACGATATTCTGCTGGTGTTTGGGTTCAAGCTGCTTCATATCTGAGTAAAATTCTGTGCTTTTCACCCTTGTTATTCACACATTTCTCGCGTTTCTTGGGCTCCGTAATGGAACGGGAGCTCAGATTGCGTGCTCACATACGGTCCCACCTGCTAGAATATTGTCTTACTCACATAACAACCAACTATGTTACATTTACTGAATATGCTGTTGGAACTGTAACCGATGAATATCTTCACTCTGACTGTCTTGATTGATCTCATCTTCGTTTCCGCAGCTCTTGTCTCAAAGCCTTGCGCCTGTGCCGATAGTTGACCCGAAATTCCTCACCTTGCCAACGGATCCTCTTGACACCTTCTTGGAGTCGACACTTCTTACCTCAGTAGCTATTGACGAGAAATGGACCACAGATGTAGATGTCGTCAAACATATTAGGAACTCTGTTAACATAACAGACACGAAGTTAATGACTCAACGGTGCTGGAATGAACAAGGTTTTTGACCTTTCCAATTACGTCCAAAAACCGAAAATGTAATTTTGCAGGCGACAGCGATTGGGAACACTTCAGACCGATGTCCCCTCTGTTGACCGCCCGCGCCATGCGCGAAACACCGAAATTTGGATTTCTGTCCAAGAAAGCTACCCCCAAGTCATTGACAGGAGTGATTGAAACATTTTGCTCGGGTCCAATTTCTATCGCAGATATCCTCGATCCTCCAATACCGAGTCTAGAGGATGCATTGTAAGCTGCAGCAGCTTTTTCATTGCGTAATGATTCTCAGAATAGATCGGATAAAGAAACATCAAGTATACCGTTGATCCTACAACGCATCTGGAAATTGTCAACCTTCTCAAAACAATCCCAGCGTATTCTGCGACAACTAGAGCTTATGCCAACCCTCACGTGACCAATTTTTTGAAGAACATGTCTCCGCCAATGCGATTTGTGGACCTCGACTCCCCACCCATATTTTCCAGGACCCGTCGATTTGGCTTTAACGACTCGTCTTCCAAAGCGTCTACGAGAAGGTGCAGCCATATATCTGACTTGTCGAATTTTCTTTCGGAAGTCGAAGTTGAAGAAGAGGACGCAGATGTAGAGCACATGATTCTTGTGGACGGCTGGCGTAAGTCGCATCGTAGTGGTGCTTTCTATATGCCCCCTCGTGGTTTAAACACGCAATGTACAGGAGCTTATGCACAGACATCCTCCCCATCTCCTACACCCTCTCTACGTAACGGTGACACTTCTAGTCAAATCGACGAATTACTACTCCTTTCACCAGGTACTAATGATAATCATGCATTGGATTTTGAACTTGCTAGGATGGGTAAGCCGTTCTCGATTCATCAGGTACATATTTTTGACTTGCAGAGTTTGATCAGATGAGGTTCACATTCCAAGGACTGAGCGATTCGGACAAGGTTCCGAAAAACCTCGACTGAGCGAGGCAGAGTGGTTTGTTCTTCATTCTGTTTACCCGACGCACAGTATAGTAAGGTTCTTTGCGAAAAAGTTACTCAAAATTCTTGTTATCGCGTCTGCCGCTATCAGCGCAGTCGCTCCCGGAATCACAGGTAATACCAATGTGGAAATCTCACGATCCTCTATCTTGTGAAGGTGGCTTAGAAATTGGATTCTCTATGCATGGTCAACCGCCTTCTGCTACATCGATTCAAGAAACAGATCAGGAAGAGTATTCAGATTCCTGCGTTTCGGTTTGGAAATCAGTCATGCATGAGGACTTTGCCGATATTATCCTGCAAGATGGACTGGATACGAAGGACGGGTTGCTGATGGAAGGTATGATAGAATTATTTGTCCGTCTTATTACCGAATATCATGCTCAGTCCTTGCTAACAGTTCCCGACTTACCCCCGCCTACCACTCATCCAGTGGATATCCATTCGTATCAGAGCCTTCGTGATCTCGTTTCCTGTGCATCATTGCCCTTTAAAGAAGACGAATCTATCAAGCATGTTAAGACTTTGAAACATGTCAAGGGTATTAAGCCTCTTAATCTTGAACTATCATGGGTGTGAGTAATGCCTCTTTTGTAAGACATTCGGCAGATATCTGATGCTGTTCAAAACAGGCCATTCAAGTTCGGGAAAAACATCCCTACCGACGAAGAAATGGCAAGAATTTCGAAGACACCGCTTGAGGATCCTGCATTGGACATTGACGATACCCAGAAGCAGCAAATTGACGATATTCTAGACTGCGCATCTGCAGATTGCACTTGTGCACCGGATGACGCTGACCATGCCTTTAAAGATACGGTTCAGGGACAAAAAGATGGATTCCCTTACAACGACGAACTGCATGCGGTAGACTTTGTCTTCACGAGGGAAGAAAGACATAAAATTGCCGCTGCTCAATCCGGACATCAAGTTGAACCCGAATACTCTCATCATTCTGCACCAGAAGACAGCAGGACTGATCAAGGTAGGAAGAGGGGTCACTTTGCTGAAACAGATGAAGATGACTGTCACATCGAGTCCGGTACTCAAGTTGATCACCGCCGCTTTGACAATGCTTTCTTCGACTATCACAACTACGATGATAACTGTGGCTTTGGTTCGACAATCGATACTGGATACAAGGAAAGGTTGGAAGAAAATATGAATATGATGCAGTACCCTGCTAAGCGGGTAAAACTTACCGAAACTCTCGAAAATACGTGGTCCCTAATGACAAGCAATGACGAGATACCTGAACAAGAACTTGGTGACGATTCGAGAAGAGGCTTCTTCCATGACCAAAATGCTCTAATCGATAACGGCTCGGCGACTACTCGAAGGGTTACAACAGAAGCGACGGACGAGTTACCACTTCATTGCATTGAAGACTATTCTCCAATGCTCGACTTCGTAGACTCACTAAGAGACGCTGACGGATTCTGTCCTCTATCGTTTGGCTCTACGCAACCTAACCATGCTCTGCTCAGCGATTCTTATTCCCAACTACCCGAGGGTGACTTTCTTGAAGGTGGCTCTGACTGCGCCATGAAGGATCTGAATGACGCCCCTCTACCTGAATCAGATGCTAACAATGTCATTGAAGTTCAGGAACATCTACTCGATCACTCTGCTGCTGGGAAAGGGTTGCCTGTGCTAGATTCGACAAAAAATGACTTCGCTGATTTTCTCAAGTTGCGAGGGAAGGATCCCATTATAACAAAAACTAGTGCCCATACCCCTTTACCCGTGGCTCCCGCTGTGATTGGAACAAATTCACTTCCTTATACTATACCTGAAGACATATTTGACCGCAACACACTTCGTCATACGCGTTCTCCCCTGAGCTCGCATTCCCACCGCTATCTTGCTTCTTTCAATCTTATACAGAAGCGTGCACTGGTCCGCTCATTATCAAACCAAGATTGTGCCATAGATTTGATAGAGTGCGATGCTCTTGATGGTGTGGATCTTATACTGGACCATGAAACAGCCATTCATTTCGTTTCACTTATGACGGTGCCCTCCGAGTGTGATTCTCTCAGCGCTCGGTTGTCGGACCTTTCGTGGAGATTCAAACATCTTCTTGTTGTCTTCGAATGCTTTCCTGCCGGTCGTTCGTATGCGAATGTTCAAGAGGCAGAAAACATGCCATTCTTTGCGTTTTCGCTTCCCGTCATGAAGGCTGTCAAGAAATTAAGAAGGGGACTTGGGATTGCAGAAGGGTTCGGGACTAAAAGGGTTGGATGTGAGGTATCGTGGGCATTTGCAATAGACGTTGCAGAAGCTGCAAGGTTTTGTAGGGTGTTTGGGGACGCAGCAGAGAGAAGAGACAAGTCTGGAGGGGTGATTTGGGGTACAAGGGAATGGCTAATTCCAAGTGAAGAAGAAGATTTTGAGGTTCGTTTTAAGGCCGCCGTTTATCGTCGCAGGCTTATTATGGTCATAGGGCGAAGATGATCTAGCTTCAGTTGAGAGTCTGAATACGTTTGTTGCACGCGTCATCTTGTCGCAAGTCACACTTGAAGAGTTTCTCGATATGACACCAGCAGCCAAGATCGCTCGGTTTGGAAGTGTCTTGGGCACCGACAAGATGGTGAGTTATTGTGTTTGTTATGTGATCATTGTAACTGAAGATGTGTTTCTCTTATCAGGTTCAGATCAACGAGGTTTTGCTACGAAGACATCAGGCTCTTCAATCGACTTCGCCTCTTCCAAGTCCATTGTAACAATACATAATGGCGGAAAAGTATGATGGGACGTAGAGAGGGCCGAGTAACTCATTTGGTTTCGCTCGCTATGGGAACGAAAGATCCGTTTTACTGATCTTATCTTGACGAGCGGCTCGCAGTATGAATTAGCTAGTTTATAGCTTATTGTCAGGGGTTGATCCCGATATGCTCGATTGTTTCAAAATGGCGCAGTTGCTTTGACCTCGATTCGTACAGTAGTACTCGGAAACCAGGCCAACTGTCTCTTGGCTTGAGGAGCAAGTACGGGTACTACCTTTATGATGTCGCGTGGCTGTGACCTACTGCACGTCACGGAAGTTGGTTGAGTCACGGCTTCCGGGGAAATTTGAACCATTACTTGCGCTTGGACATAACTTCACCTAACGCTCCTCACGAAATTCATGATGCCACCTCGCGGGAGCGAAGGACTCGACTTTACCCCAATCCTAACCCACTATCTCTTCCTGTTTACGTCCATAGTCTCTATCGTATGTTCTATCTAATGTTCCACCACAGCTCTGCAGTTGACGCTACGTTTCCTCAGGTCGCTTGGTTTATCTCATTCATTTCACAAGCAGTAGCAACAGCAAAATGTAAGCTAAGCTCTATACCAGAACCAAGTCCTCAGTTATAGATGTTGGTTGTCAGATGGTCATGGTTCTGTTGGCGTACTGTGGTTCGCCATATTCCTACAACTCTTCCTTATCCTTGGAGTGTTACACACCCTGGCGAGCGATGCCATTTCTATGAATCGATTCCAGATATCTGTTTTCGGGTCTATTGCCATCGTGTTCGCAGTTCTCGGGACCAATGATGGCATTTTTTCGCCCCTTGCTTCCCTAATAGCTATGGGTGCTGGTTGGCTTATCACAGCCATCGTCGATATCCTCTGGGTCCTATACTTCACATCGGAAGAAGATTCATTGATGTTTTACCTGTTCAACTCTTTCGGAACTGGAGGACTTACCCCACCTTCGCGTAGGCGGAGAGGCGCAAGAGGAACCTCAGTTCATAACATGTCGAGTCCAGGAAACGGATATGCCGCGCCTTATTCATCAGGAGGAGGAATTGGTCCCGCAACATACGATTCGAAGATCCCACGAAGTGGAAGTTTCCATGCTGACGGCGTCGAGCCAGCGAACAGGAGCATAGGGGCAGGAAGTGCCACAAATACTCCTACCAGTCTTGCCGCTGCAGAACCTCTACGTGGGGACAGCAATATTGGCTCACCCTTGATGGGTGCTGGTGCTGCGGGCATCGGAGCCGGTGGCGGAACTCCAATGCCAGGGAGTCCAGAAAATGTTCCGGCCCCAGATACATTTATGTACAAAGCCAAGGCTCTGTATTCATGTAAACTTTTTTTCCTACAATTCTGGCTTGGTAACGTTCTCTAATTAGTCACCCTTCAGACACTGGTTCTACAGAGGATCCGAATGAGATCTCGTTCGTGAAAGGGGAGATTGTTGACATCATGGATAAACAAGGTAAATGGTGGCAAGCAAGAAAGTCCGATGGAACAGTTGGAAGTACGTGGGTCTTGTTTCATCATCAATGACATACAACTAACTCCGTTCTTGCAGTTGCACCGTCAAATTATCTTCAAATTATCTGATTCCCCCTTTTCCTTTTGATGCTATGGGATATTCCTACATGTTATTTCTTTGAGATACCTTCTGATAATGCACCATCCACAACATGCATATGTGTCAGTGGGAGGCCAATGGACTCTGCAACTACGCTGTCGCTTTCTTGCCTGTCTGATCATGTACACCTCAACTACACCTTTCCAAGGTCTACTAGCACGAGCCTTTCCTGGGGTAAATAAATAGAGTTGTATATGATATGCTGCTGACCCCAGTGTTGCCATGTACTACATCAAGGATTATCTCCGCCGAGGTCTCCTTGGAATCTTGATAGCAACAGATGAATCCGTTGTTCTTCTGTATCATAGATCCTTTCCTGTCGTGTATATTATATTTCTGCGGCGCTTCCAGGCATTTAATCATGGGCAAGGTGGAAATAACGACCAGGCACCCAATTGCAGCAGATTAGCAGAAGGGACTCCGTGTGGAAAGAGCTAGGCTGCTTGCGTACCGCTGACTGGTGACAAAAGAAAAGCGCGGGCTCGATGTCCCCACATTGCACAATTCACAATACCCCGCTGGCAAACACCGTGTATTATCTACCGCATGAGCTGGACTAGCAACATTCTGACAGAGCCAGTTATCTTACATCCCCGTCCCCTCGAAAGACGAAGTGGTGGTATACTGCTCTTGCCGCTCCTTCCTTACCCAGATCCGTTGAAGCCGTTGCCTGGCGAGATATGGTCCAAAATATTCACGTTTGTTTACGATGATCATCATGAAGGCGTTGAGGTGGGCACTGTAGGATGGCATGGATGCGAGTTGTTGACAGTTTGCAAAAGTCTTCATGTTGAGTCCTTTTGCTTAGCTCGTTTAATCTCATTAGC
>QGOD01000301.1:92652-109899 GCA_003313065.1 Sarcodon sp. MG97
TTGTCTACGGTGCCCTCATTCTACTTGTCCAAAATTATTGGCCAGCTTTCATCACTCGACAAAGGATACAGAACAGTGTGCGAACATTGTGTCGGTCCCCCGTGCGAGGCCTTACGAAGCACCTTACTTCTTCCCTCCGCCCGGCAGCATCGAGGCGGTCGGGTATGTGGAGAAAACTCGAGAAGAGCTAAGGAAGGCATATCAGAGGACTGACTCTCCGCGTTCCTCTCCTCAAGGTCGCTCCTTAACCCTTCCTGCGGAGGTAGTGAGAGTTATGGGTGGTGAGGGGGAGGCGCAAGAGGCTGATACTCCGCCAGCACCAAGTCCGGAAAGGAAGAAGACGCCGAAAAGACATTGTAGGAGATTCTCCAAGTCCGTTGACGAATCTTTAAATAGAAAACTTCTTGCTGTTAGCAAAGAGTGATGAAGTGGTCAGAAAGAAAGAGTGTATACCTGTTGGTGAGTGCTCGTGTTTACTAGCGCGGCTCCACCATCTGCCAACTTTAATATCTATCATCTCTGTTTACTCCCACCTTCATTGGCATTTTCCTTTCTCATCCCTATATTGCATAGACTTCTTGCAACTTAATGTATCCATCCATCTACCTATTATCATGTCGCAACATTCATTTACTTAAATATATTTCTGGACGTGCACCTTCCAATGAAAACATAATCACTATAGCATGGGCCCATGACTCATATTTCACGGTGCAGATAGAATACATACAGAACAAGGAAGTAATAGAAATGTTCCGTAACATACAAACTCGACGCCTGAAAACCATTCCATCAGTCAAGCTTTGCATTATGACAGATTCAATAGACATACCCAGGGCCCAGAGGTCAACTTTCTAAGCACCGAAACCATAAAGCGTTCTTCCGGAGCGTTTCAATGCATAGACAACATCAAGCGCGGTCACGGTCTTTCGCTTCGCATGTTCAGTATAGGTAACGGAATCACGGATAACCTAAGTCACGTCAAGTTAGCTTAATTAGGCATGACAAGAAAGATGTCCTGTACGTTTTCCAAAAAGATCTTGAGAACACCACGAGTTTCTTCGTAAATCAACCCAGAGATACGCTTAACACCGCCACGGCGGGCAAGACGACGAATGGCGGGCTTAGTAATACCTATTGTAGCCGGTGGAATTCGCAAAAAAAAATGAAATGTACAATCTCTAAGAGCGTACCTTGGATGTTGTCGCGCAGGATTTTACGGTGGCGCTTGGCACCGCCTTTTCCAAGTCCCTATAGGTGAGACCAGTGTCAATATTCTTGTAAATAAATGTTCAGAATGTTCAAGCATACCTTTCCACCTTTACCACGGCCGGACATTTCAGAGGATACGAGTTACGAGTGTGTGGACGGTGAGATGGTGGTGGTTAGAGTGAGAGGTGCTTGTCGCGTTTGTTTATGCCTGTTTATGCGTGCCTTCGTCTGTGCACGTGAAGTTCCCACGATCAGTTACTGCTCTGCTCCTGCCAGTGCATTCATTGAAATATCTTTTGGCGCGCAGACCTTGAGTCCAGATGGCTGATCCGTACGAGTTTCTTACATCGGTTTTTGGCGGAGATAAACCTATCAGACCTGTGGCGTCATCGGTGTCATCGCTGACGAGGCCGTATGTGACATTAACATTCGCACAATCTCTTGACGCCAAGATCGCGGGGAATGAAGGGAAGCAGCTCATTCTGAGCGGTAAAGAGAGTATGCTAATGACACATTGGTATTGGAGCTTTCCTGATCCGACAATGTTAAAATTGTGGCTTGATTCAGTGTTCATAGGATGAGAACTATGCACGATGGACTCCTGGTCGGCATTGGAACTGCCTTGAATGATGATCCTCAGTTGAACAGTATGCAATTTTTCACGATGAAGAAAATTTGCGGGGCTGACAAACGTTTACGGAACGATAGCGAGATATCTACCAGAAAGAGTAGGCGAGGAACGTTCGAAACCCCGCCCGATAATTTTGGACACGAACCTACGACTACCGGTTGATTGTAAATTACTAAAGAATTTCAGAGAAGGAAAAGGCAGAAGACCATGGATACTGTGTTCAGAAAGGGGGCAAGAGTCTGGAAGGAGACAGCAATTAGAGGGTGCAGGTGCGAGGGTGATACCGCTTAAGAGATCTGATAGCGAGCAGGAGACAGGTATGTCAGCCTAGTGGAATCCACGTTGATGATTAATTGTGCAGCATGCGTTCTTATAAGGACTGGACATCACATCTGTTCTTGCAACATTGCGGACGTTGGGAATTGAAACATTGATGGTAGAGGGTGGAGCAAAGATAATCGGAACATTTCTAGAAGGCGCATCGAGGATGGTCGATTCCGTTATCATGACGATAGCGCCGGTTATAGTTGGGAAGGAAGGCACAGGGTACGAGAGTCAGGCGCTAGAGAACGGACGATGGATCCGGACTGCGCAGATAGGAAGGGATACCATTGTTGGACTGGAGGTTCGGGGAAATGCTGGCTTTTAACATGCTGCGCAGAGCGGGGACGGCGGACGAATGTCACGTACTTAATAGTCCAACTCAACGAGGTGCACCGGTGAATGCCTTCCAGTGCCCAAACCTAGCCCATTCCAAGTATCTCCTACTCTGACGTAACTCTCGTCTGTCCCATTTGCCTTCCTCTTCCGGTTTTTTTTTCCATGTTTTGTTTCACTTGACCTTATTTCTTCCCCTCTCCCTCCTACCATGTCTGCGACGTTGTCCACGTCTAAGCATCTTCCCACGCCCCTCCCAGACCTCGTCTTTGACGTCTCCAACGAGTCATCCCCGTTATCATCCTCAGACGAAGCCGACTTTCCACGCCCTGATTCATCTATTTCTCTGCCATCAAAGGCTTCCCGTTCGCTTGCTGTGCCCACAAAATTTCCTGACCTTTCTTGTTCTCCTTCTTCATCGACTCATGACCATCATCCGTCCCGTCAAAATATGTCCGCCCCCAGACACCACAAGCTTCGAAAACCTCCTCATCCTCCTACTTCATTCCGTCCCGCCTCTTCTTCTCTCCTTCCCTCCTCAAACGCAAATCTCAACCTGTATCTGCCTGTTCAAGCTTCTTCTTCCGCGATAGCCCGGGCAACAGCTTCTATGCAATCTTTCCGTGATCCCATACTTTTGCCTGCTGCAGATGCAAGTTCATTCTCCGATCACCGTGAATTATCCCGCTGTCCTTCCACATATACCCGGATATCCCCAAACATGTTGTCTGTTCACGAAGACTCAAACACGTCTGGTTCTTCCTCTAACACGCATCCAAAACCCATGTTTTGCCCTCCATCTACATCACACAAACTGACGAAACGCAGAGCTCTTAATGACCCCTCGGAAACCAATCCTCCCGCCTTCATAATCAAATCCAACTCTCTAAAACGGAGCTTCAAGTTCAGGTCTCCATTTTCTTCCAAGAACCCAAGTACTGTTGCATTATATTCAAAACCAGTGCCTCCCGTATTATCCACTGCTGTCACACGTTCTACATCTCCATTTCATTGGCTTTCGCAGAAAACGCACGATCAATCGACGAATACTGCGCATCCTTCCGCGAACGAGTCTAGGAGTCCTTCCCCTGTGAATTCAACTGACCCTTCGCATGGTGAACATGCGTTCTATGGTCGTGTATACGCGAGCGACAATGCATTCCACGAATCTTACGCAAATGGCATTTGTATTACCGCTGGACAAAGTTCAATCCCGAGTTCCCCAACTAGCGCGCCTGTTAGGTGCGCGTCACAGATTTGGAGAGAAGGAGGCAGGAACAAGGGGGCAAATTTGATGCGCAGATGGAGTTTACTGGAAATTCCTGATGAAGTCTTGGCCGTAGAGTTTGAAGAGGTGAGAAGGGCGACAGAACTGAAAAATAGGAAAAGAAGTCTGAAGGCAAGAAGCGACAACCACTCCCAAGCTTCCTCTCCGGCAGAGGGGAAGATATATACCCCTGGCGCATTTGTATACGGTGGGCCTTCTTTTGGACACAGATTTTGGCTAGGAGGTGATGACGATGATGGGAGCGACGATGACCGTCGGAGTGACGCCAGCGAAGCTGATTGGGATGTCCTGGAACATTATGATCCCAGTACAAAAGGAGGCGAGGGCGAAGAACAGGATGAACGGGATTGGAAACAAAGTCGACGAGCTCTCTTTTGCTGTCGAGAACTCATCAGGACAGAAAAGAGCTATCTTGCGAGGCTTATTCAGTTGCTCGACCGCAAGGTATGTTTACTGCCTAAAAACCTACGATCATTGATTTACCTTAACAGACCCTTACGCCGCCACCAACGCTGATCATGACTTATTTGCCTGCTCTAATCGCCGCATCTAGCGCGCTAGTGGATGATTTTTCTCTGGATCCGACTGCTTATGGTATCAGCAAAGCCTTTGTGGATAGTGAGTTGCTCTTGGAGGGCGCATTAGTGGCTTATTGTGGGGTCGTTGGAGATGTGTTCTCAAATAAACGAAGTGACCGCAGGAAACTCGTGAACCGTACGAGGCGCAACTCGATGGTAGATAGCGGGCTAGTCATAGGAGGGACGGGACAACATATGAAGGGCTCACGGGTTATGATTGCCGAAGAGTATTCTGGGCCGCAGCAGAGAAAAACGGAAGATCGCAGACAGACAGATCCTTCAGACTTTGGGTGGGAGACCAACCTCGGGCCAGAAACGGAGGCTGCACTGTTACTCCATCCTGACAGATTAGGCAAGGAGAAGACTGGACGCAGTCTCAGACTGAAGCGAACTATGAGCCTTTTCAAAAGAAAGAGCCTCCCGCCTTTACCTACGGTCAAAATAACTAGGGAGTCGCATTCTGGCCCACCGAGCCCCCAAAGGTCCCGGAACTCTAGCATGTTCTCATTCAGTCCTATTGTGCGTAGAAATTCGGGGATAAGCGTCTTTGGAATGGGCTATCCATCTCGACTTACGCCTATTTCATCACCTCAATTTCAGGCACAAGAACCCCGTCCATATGCATACTCGGATCCTGCACCACCGGATATTATATTAGAACATGAGGCATTAGAAGTTCGTGCTCGCCCGGCTTCGAGTATGGGATACTTTGGATCTAGGAGCACCCCCCGGGTCGCGTCTAGCTCCGGTCATGACGACCGCGTTCAGGAGAAGATACCCACGGCTCGTGATCTCGCAATTCTTCCCACACAAAGAGCAACGAGATTCGTTTTGCTTTTTCGAGGTTATTTTTTCACATTAGCTGTGAGAAAGTGATTTCTAATGTTTGGTTGATTTCCTTGTGGATGCAGATCTGCTTAACCATACGCCAGAACACTCGCTAACCAGACCATTAGTGGAGAGGGCTCTGGAGGGAGCTGTTAGGATTGCGGAGAAGTGTGACAGGGCACAGGGAAATGCTGTTTTCTTGAGAAGGGCCTAAGGTTTTGATGAATTTTATGCTTTTCTGATTGCTTCGCTGGTTAATATTCTGACTTTCTTGGGTCGTGGTATACCATCAAGAATATGGTGGTGTCCGTTTATCATTCTTTTCTTCATAGCATACCCTAATTTCCATCTTGCGAGTCAAACTTCTGACTTTCCTAAACATTTTGCATTACACGTTTTTTAGAGCATGATAGTAGCATGACCATATTTTATCGGTCTCCAATTTAGTAGTGTAGGAGTATATATCGGAGCATCCTCGACGGAATCTGCATGCAGATTGATCTTGTTATAGTAGTTCTTCCATGTACATCATCATAGTTATTCGCATATCTTGTACTTGGTATTTTTCCGCTTTGATTTCCGTTGCTTACGTAGATATTTGACGGTAGTAGGCTGAAGTTTTATAATCGATAACACCGATGATCATTTCGTTTCTTCCATGCAGAGTTGAATGAAATGCCAAGTAGTAGTTGGAGCAGTACTGTTGAGAACTCTGGGAAAGACCCCTCCGATGTGCAGCACCGCTTCATTCACCGCCATGATCTGAACCAACAGCTCTGAGAATCATAGCACGCGTCGCACGATACACGCCGTTATATCAACTTTGTATATCCTCGTCTTGTATTGTGATACAATACCCGATCACCGGCTTGATGAGGGCCATTTGGTATCTTGGTCTCTGGGTCCGAGAAGCTGTGCTGGATTCCAATTGAGCCTGTTATAATCTGGCGGATAGATTTCCCCATATTTCCGTGGATGCGATCTGGCTGCTGATCGCGCTGCGGGGGGGTGTAATCGGGTAAGTCGACTCTCTCCTTTGTTGTAGTAGCGGGATGTACGTATCTTTTATGGTCTGAATTCTCCGACTGCGCTATACGCATGTACTTGTCACAACAGTGATGACTTTGCTCTCAAGAAGCATAAAGATAAGGGAGATGATGCTTATGATTGGAAGGGTCCCCTTCCCACGGGTTATATAGCTTCAATTGGTGACGCTTGTCATATTTGCGGTCTTCTGCTCCAATTGAAGTACGTTTTAGATAACGAACTCAATGTCCGGAAGCGAGGGGGCGTGGTGATGGCAGACAGAGCGAGGCGCCTACATCAGTCTGTATGTCATGTCAGAATTCCTGGGAGAGCGTGATTGCCGTGTATAGGGGGGATATAGAGGGTTTCTATCGTCCACGGTACCAGCAGCAGACGTGCGTATACTGTATATCCTGTTTTGTGAGGATCGTATTCATGATACGGGGTCGTTCGCTTTCGGAATTTTTTGTATGTGTGTATGGAGGGCTTCCAAGCCTTTTGTGTCTGGGTCGAGTGCGTTGTGTCGTGTTGTGCAGGGTTGGTTTTGCTTTGTCGTACGATTTTTTCTAATAAGCGTGTTGGATCGACTAGGACACCGAAGGTTGCTCTCCTTGAGATTGGAGGGCCAGGAGAGTGGCTCGAACTCTAATTGATAGTTGGATGACTCCTTATTGGAACGGAAGTACCGTTCCGAAAAGTATTCATCTTGTCTTGGAAAATGGTTCTCATGCAACACTTTTGTGGCAATTGCAGGGAGAAAGAAGTGCGGGAGCGGCGCTCCTGTTGACGTTGAGACCTATGGGCTGGCGTTGGTGCAAGAATCCTGTTAAGTGGCAATAATCGGAACTTATCCGGCCGCATGTACGGTTCTGCTGAGTTATTGGAAGGGTTGATTCGGGTGGTGATTTCGTTAAGCAAAGATAGTTCGTCGAGAGTAATAGGTGTTGAAATTAGAGTTGTAGTTTCGAAATTCGCACACATGCTACCTGCTTCCAAATTTGGATGCATGGTTAACTCTACGATACTTGGTAGACTCTACACATAAAATGCAACGTTCCTATGTTACATAATTTTTCATCTTGCTCAGGTAACTATACCACCCTTCAGTACAGTTGACAATATTTCCCAAAGTCTGCTTCCTACACCATCCCTGAGTTTCAAATTGTCTCTGCGAACTACTTGAGATTGTTCTAGACTTGACTTGGTTCTTCCCAACATCGGAGGTTGTCTTGATTAAGCAAGTTCAACTTTCACAGGACTAGTAGTTTAATGGATTGTCGGTTGCGTATGGCTGACAAGTGATGTTTGGAAGGGTGACATTTTACATACAATCACTGGCATACATGACGCTCGGCACTCTCGCGTCTATGGCGATGGCGTTCGAAAGGCGTTATCAAGGCGACAGTAGACTAATGAGGGAACGTGGTTTCATTACCTTGAAAAGGATAGTTGTGCATTACACAGACACCCGGCTGCCTAGGAAACCTTATCGTTTCCTGGAAAAACGAGTGTGAAAGACCCCCATTTTCGACCAGATCTAGAGCTGAGAGATAAAGCTTCAACTCAGGTTTTCGTCGTGTTTCGGTGGGATGATAACTCCGCAGCGCATCCCTGATCGTCATGAGTCGTAAGGTAGTCCTTGTGTTTCCGGTCATAAGACGCCTTTCAGGCACTGATATCTTCTCCTAGCCAGGGCAAGTATAGTCAGGCAGAGTTTTCTTGACAAGCGGATGAGCGTTGCAAAGTTGTGCTAATAGTAACTTCTAGTGAAGTTGATCCACGTGTTCCATCAGCGTGTACTTTCTTTTAACTTCAACTACAATGCCAGCCTCAGAAGCGTCATGCTACACCATCGTATTTGAAGACAGCTCAGAATCGCCTTCGACGCAAGAACTAAGGGCTGGCCTAGAGAAAGGCACCGATGAAGTCAAGTTTGACACGTTGCGGCGGATTATCATTTCCACAATTAATGGAAATCATCAGGTGAGAGGTCTTTCTGTGGTTATGCTCTTTTATTCCCTGATGCCTTTCTCGTTTAGCCCCAATTGTTGATGCCAATTATCCAATATGTTCTCCCGTCTAAGCACAAGGCCTTGAAAAAATTGTTGCATTTTTACTGGGAAGTGTGCCCCAAATATGACGATAATGGCAAGCTGAAGCAGGAAATGATTCTTGTCGTGTGGGTTGCCCGTCCTATTCGATCCTGATGTTACTTATTGTGTTGTAGCAATGCCATTCGTAACGATCTTGTGAGTAACAGTTGCGTCGTATAACTTGATCCTAACATTGAAGTACGTGTGTAGCAACATCCGAACGAATACATCCGTGGCGCTACCCTTCGTTTTCTGCAAAAGATATCCAAAGATTCTGAACTACTCGAGCCGCTAGTGCCTATTTGTCGGTCCTGTCTCGAACATCGTCACTCCTACGTTCGCAAAAACGCTGTTTTCGCTATCTACGCCATTTATCGAGAATTTGAACACCTCATCCCAGATGCTCCCGAACTCATACAGACTTTCCTGGCTGCCGAATCAGATGCTACTTGCAAGAGGAATGCTTTTGTGTTTTTGTCAAACTGTGCAATGCCCAAAGCAGTGGAGTATATTCTCAGCGTGTTTGATCAGGTTCCCGGAATGGATGAGCTTTTGCAAATGAGTATAATCGAAGTGATAAAGCTGGATTGCAAGACGGATTCTGTACACCGCGTAAGTCTGGTGCTTTTGTCAACACAGGTCGCTTCCTCATGCCAACTTTTCTTGCTGTGCAACAGCCTCGGTTTATCTTGTTAATCTCGGAACTTCTTACGGCTTCGTCTCATGCTGTCAAATATGAAGCGGCAACAACGTTGACATCTCTCACACAAAATCCTGCAGCTATTAAAGGTTAGGGTTCACTTTAGTAGTTCTATAAATTACTTCTGACTTGACATCAGCCGCTGCCTCGACTTATATCAATTTGGCTTTGAGGGAGTCTGACAATAATGTTAAATTGATTGTTCTCGACCGTCTGGATACCTTGCACTCTAAACATGGTCGCGTCTTAGACGGCTTGATCATGGACGTTGTGCAGGTCTTATCAAGGTGTGCAGTTTCGTCCTGTTCTTTAGGATTAGTGTTGAAACGACAAAAGCCCGGATCTGGAGGTTCGAAAGAAAGTGTTGAGTATTGTTTTGAGCATGACATCCAGTAGAAATGTCGAAGAGGTGGTCATGTTCCTCAAGAAACAGCTACAAAAAACTCAAGATCAAGCGTTCGAGAAGGTATAGATACACTCGATTCGCTCAAAGGCTTTGCCTAACTAGTTTCTGTAGGCACCTGAGTACCGACAGCTTCTTATCCAATCTATACACGTGTGCGCTGTAAAATTCTCTGAAGTCGCAGCAAGTGTGGTGCATGCCCTCATGGAGTTCCTTGGCGATTCGAATAATCCTTCAGCTCTTGATGTCGTAGCATTTGTCCGGTAAGCACTGCCGCTGTTTTTATCTAACAACGCGCCAAGATTCATCATACTTTTTTTCAATCCCGAAAATAGCGAAGTCGTCGAAAAGTTTCCTGCACTTCGACAGCCAATCACATCCCATCTTATCCAAACACTTCCGGAGATCAAATCAGGAAAGGTATACCGTGGAGTTCTGTGGATTATTGGCGAATACTCGGAAGATCTTCCAGATATCCTGAATGCATTTGGAGAAATCCGGAAAGTTATTGGTGAGATCCCCATATTGGCTTCCGAGCAGAGGCTTTTGGACGAAGCGAGTACGGATGATGATGACGACATTGGCAAGGAAAAAGAAAAGTCCGAAGGCACTGGCAGTGGAGGAAGGCCAAAGGTGTTGGCAGATGGCACGTACGCGACGGAGACCGCGTTCACAAGCATAAACAACGCGAGACTGGAAGCTGTCAAAGCCGCTGCCAAGCCACCGTTGAGGTGTAAGTGCCTTACCTGGTATACTTTTTGAATTGACGGCCAACCGACGGCTTGTTTAGCTCTGATTTTAGGAGGAGACTTCTTTACCAGCACAGTTCTAGCTTCTGCACTGACGAAGTTGGTTATGCGCTTCACCGAGGGTTCAAGTGATAAGAGCAGGATCAACACCTTGAAAGCTGAAGTGATTATGTTATTTTTTGCTTGGTCCAACTAAAGAGTTATTCACACTGGTGACCGCTCCAGGCCATGCTTATTATGTCTTCGATTATTCGCGTCGGCCAATCTAAATTCGTCACCGTCCCGATCGATGAAGATTCGAATGAACGAATTTTGAACTGCATTCAGACGCTCAGCGACTTAGAAGAGCAACCTGCCGTTCACGAGATCTTCTTGAAGGAAACGAAGGCAGCATACTCCAAGATGATCGTTGCTCAAGAGGTAAGTCTCTTGTCCTAGATCTGTCAAGGCTTATAGCTGATGTTGATACTGATTGAAATTCTGTAGAAGAAGGCAGCGGAGAAAAAGGAGGCAGAAGCTGCTAAGCAGAGTGTCATACAAGTCGACGACCTATTGAGCTTTAGACAGTTCTCCAAGAAGGCCGCCGACGACATTATCGATGTGAACTAGCCTTTCCTTGTTTGTCGAGTTTTTCTGACGTTAGTCTATAGGAAGTTGAAGACGTTGGACGTGCCACGGGCGTAGCAGAGGTCCATGAAGACTTCATTTCTAACCTGAATCGGATCTCGCAACTTACAGGTTTGTAATGATGGTCTTGTTCGGCTTTGAGATTAACTCTCAGAATATTTCAGGGTTCTCGGATCCTATCTATGCAGAAGCCTATGTCAAAGTTCACGGCTTTGATATTTTGCTTGGTACGAGATAACATTTTCTCGTAACATTGTTTCCATTTCGAATCTTGTCCATTTTAGACGTTCTACTTGTAAACCAGACGGCGGATACGCTCCAGAGTCTATGTCTTGATTTTGCTACCCTTGGCGATCTCAAGTTGGTTGAACGGCCATCTGTTTATACTATTGCCCCTCATAGTTTCCAGAGCATCAAGGCGACTATCAAGGTGAGAAACTGATAATCAAATAAACACGCATCTAATCATCCCCACAGGTCTCCTCGACGGAGACGGGCGTCATATTCGGCAGCATTCTCTGGGAAGGGCCTGGACTAGCGGAGCAGTGTGTGATTCTAAATGATATCCATATCGATATTATGGACTATATTAAACCCGCTTATTGCACGGAGGCTCAGGTGAAAGGTCAGTTATGTAAATTCTTGCTACCGGCTGACATTTTACCAGTTCCGGAGTATGTGGACCGAGTTTGAATGGGAGAATCGGGTGAACGTGGCAACTACGATGTCGTGAGTGCATGCCACTATATCTTTGCCTAACATTAACCCTGAGAACTATAGTGATCCACGAGAATACCTCTCGCATATCATGAAAGCGACGAATATGTCGTGTCTTACACCTGAAGGTGCGCTATCTGGAGATTGCGATTTCCTCTCTGCGAACATGTACGCTCGAAGTTTGTTTGGTAAGTTTATTTGCCCTGTTCTTCTGCGTGTTTGCTCACTGAGGGAATAGGGGAGGATGCTTTGGCAAATCTAAGTATTGAGCGGACAGAAGCGGGCACTATTACCGGCCATGTACGGATACGTAGCAAGACGCAAGGCATAGCCCTTTCACTGGGAGATCGTATAACCAGTGGGTTTCTTCTGTTTCCAAGTCAGTTGACGTCCTTTAACACTAAACTGTCCAGCTCAAAAAGAGACCAAAACGCCTGTATAGAGATTGTTAGTAGATAGCCACGGTTTGCAAATTTATATCCCGTCGTTCCGGTGTGGACTCGTAATGTGGACTCGTAATGAAGATCGTCTAATTGGAGTTTTCTTTCAGAGTTGGAGTAACGTCTCTGTCCCATGCCAGCTGTGTTATTTATTCCAACCACTTGATTGAACCGTGATATCAGGATAGTTTGTTGCAACAATGTAGCATCGTGAATTTATATGGTATTCGCCATGAAGTTGTGTGGCACGGAAAGTGACTGGTTCGTTGTTCAACAACTCTATACGTTTTTCTGATCTGATATTGGTATGTTTTAATTGGTTCATATATAAAAAGCATGTATATAACTTGGGTGCAACGAGATACACGATGAACAGAAGGCGTTTCAAGCTTGAGTTGGTACAGCTGGGGGGACAGAAGAGAGGGGGGTAGAGTCTAGAGAGGGGGTATATAAGCTGCTGACGGCTTGTGCCAGGTTCAACTCTAGTTGCGCCAAGACAGAGGCTTGATCTAGCGTGATAGATTTAACGTCGCCGACTGCGGCTATGCTTGAAGCGCCGAGACCAATCATATCAAGGAGAGGGAGGAGGGGTTTGAGGAAAGAGCCGATGATGGGGAGACCAGTGAGAATCGAGCCGAGGTCTACAAGTCCTCTAGTCTCAAGAGTCAAGCCGTCAGAGTCGGGGTCTGGAGCCGTAGAACCAAAAAGAGCAGCAGGAGTGACGATTGGGGTTCCAATTTGAGCTGTGAGGTTGAAGATAGCCTGGGCCAGGATAGCTTCAAGTGCGGCAAGTTGGGCAAGCTGTTCGGCGGTGATTGAGGAGACGTCTGTGATGCTAGAGGCAGATGGACCAGCCAGTTGGGCATGATTCAAAATGGTTTCGAGAGGTTTTAGGAATGGGCCAACGATTGGTACTTCAGATAGTGATGATGAGTTTGTGTCGGATGGAGGTTGTTGACTAGTATCAAGGATGTGGGAAACTAAAAGGGTGTATCAGCGTTGTCAACTTGAAGAGTGCAGACAGAAGAAAGGCTTACTAGAATCCCGCTTGCTCGCAGGGGCAGAGTCCACCGTTTGGGATCCCTGTGTGCCAACCATTGCTTGAGAGTCCATTTCGTGAACAGGAGCAGTGAGGCCAGTCGTGACAAAAGAACTGAGAATAACAACAGCAAAGATTGAAGCCTTCATGACGGAGAACGTAACAAGAATTATCGTCGAATTGAAGTGGTATAAAAGTTCTCTCCAGGAGAATATGATGGTAAACAGAATAAAGGTGTGGAAGAGAATGTAAATACATAAAGAGGAGGAAACGAGTGGACTTATATGATTTGAACGTTCGGGTGTCTCACTGTGGAAAATGTCCGTGAGACACTGAGAGAGAGAGAGACTGAGAACATAGTTCAACTTTACCTTAGTCCGACTTGGTCGGAATGATTTACGAAGCACGCGATTCGGTTTTTTGTTTCCAAAGGCAGATCTCGTCGTCGAAACATATGTGGGACTCTACAGAAACAAACGGTAATCGTCTCGTGCACCACACCATCAAGTTAAAAGTTGAATTGAGTTTTCCGTTGTAATATTTGAGCTTGAACAGATAAAAAACGCTGATGCCGTGAATGAGACCGATTAGATAATTATAATTTTCACACACTTCCATCGAGACCAAGTTTTCGGATCACTGATCAGGTAAGAACGGTTGTAATACAGTAATATACCGACCAATGGGGTGGTGAATTTAGATCAATCCAAGTATTGAAGTAGCCAATCGAGCATTACCACTTGTGTCCAAGTATTCCAGAGCAATATATATAGCTTAATGAATCAGTCTAAAACCTATGTATCGGTAAAACACCCGTCAGTGGGACACGCGATATCACAAGTTATAACCCAAATTCGGAAGGTATTGATTTTATCGATCACCAATCGCGTTGCCTCGTTATCCTCGGATTCCACTTTTGGGATGCGTGGGAAAGCTCACCATCTACCACCTGAAACCATAATCAGTCTTTTTAATTTGGACTAGAATATGGATCTAAACAAAAAAGGAGAAAGTTGGCTTTTTTTTGATTCTGAAAACCCTTGTTTTGCATGTTTTCGAGTTATTTTGACAAGTATTCCGGCCGTATAGTCATGAATATATATAATTTTAGGACAAGGGTTCGTTTGAAGACAGATCAGTACTCAATAAATGTATAATCCAAAGCGTGAAGAAGGCGAAAGAGCCGAGTGTCCCCCAGGCCGGTGTATTACTGTACACCAGAAGCACGAAGACGACGTCCCTCGTGACAGGGCCACGTGGAGCTCCACGCTGATTTACCGGGATAGTTTACCGTAAATCAGGGCGATTTGTTTACATAGCTGCCGCTAACTTACTTATCTCTTTTGAGGGGACGCGATCGTTGTGGCCCGACGCCATTGGAAACCTCACAAATCACCCGGCCCATGGGGAGTAAGTAGTACCGGTACCGAATAGCCGGTGGGGTAGTACTACCGGGTCCATTGAACAGTCTTCTTATGATAGTATTACAACGACTGCTCGTCGGCAGTGACTAAACTGCGCCAATTCTATAGAGCGTAGGGAGTACGCGTCAGCGAAAGGTCCGGCCATTTCGGACTCAGGGAATGCTGGTGGCCCCAACAGTTGCCGTACACACTACGAACAACCTCCGGATACGTACATCACTTGGTGCGACACCCATTAGGTCGCATGCATCAGCTATGCTGGCACTCGTCGCCAACATCGCTTGTGGATTGGATCAATCATCGAATTCCTTTGAGGAAAGTGGCTGACGGACAACGTCGCCAGCAATGGGGTATTATCACCAGGCGACCTTAGTCAAATGACTGCGAAGTAATCATGTCTCATGCATGATGACTGATGACTGAGATTCACAGACCTGGACTCTGGATCATATAAATCCGCCAGTTTTACCTTCTCATCCCTAGATCTTTTCCTTTGAAACCATGCTCAACAAGCGTGTCTTGCCAGTGCTATTGCGCTTCTCGTTCTCCATTTCCTTCCCCCCCTTTGTGGTTCTCACTTTATTTCGAGTCCTCTCAGCATTCTTCGATGTCCATGCACCGTTATGGCTCGTGATATGTAGCGCCGTCTTGAGCGCGCCGGTCACTATCGTGGGCCGCGGACACTTGAGTCAAATTCGCGATCGTCGCGCTGCAGCAGCAGTTGGGGCGCAACTACCTCCTATTGTACAAGGCAAACTACCAGGAAATGCGGATATCACCATGGCCTTGATGGATAACTTTCAGAATAGATACCCTGGTAATCCTGTCTTCATTGCTTTGGTGATGCAGAGTTGAAATGCGCGTTAGCTGCCTACCACACTGAATTGACGGAAAAGTTTGGTAACACCTTCATTGCACGTTTGTTTTGGGAGAACATAGTTATTACAACGGAGCCAGAAAACATCAAGGTACGTTGCTACGCCCCGTTCCAGTAGATATATCTTACACTTTTGTTTCTTTTCTAGGCCATCTTGGCGACGGATTTCGTTAGGTTCGAAAAAGGTACTTGTGCTCCTGTTAACCTCCAGGTGGTCGACTGAATACCAATAAGGTCCGGCCTTCCGCGATTACATGTTATCTGTCCTTGGCACTGGTGTATTCAATTCCGACGGTAAGAACATCCAATAATCAGTGGGACGTATGCTGATCATCCCCTCATACCAGGCGATATGTGGAAGTGCGTGTATCTATTTTACGGCGTCTCAAGTGGTGAACTAAGCGGACAACAACTTCAGGTTCCATCGGGGAATGACTCGACCTTTCTTTTCCCGCGAACGTATCGGCCACTTCAATCTCTTCGACAGACACGCAGAAGAAGCGTTGACTCTGATGAAGTCGCGCCTTCGTGAAGGTCATCCCATCGATTTGCAGGTACTAATTTCATCTTATCCTAATGTATAGAGCTCATCTTGGCTATAGGATCTCGTTGGTAGGTTTACGGTCGACTCAGCGACTGAATTTCTATTCGGTCGCTGCGTCAACAGTCTCGCGGCCGGCTTGCCTTACCCTCACAACGTTGTAGCAAAAGCCAGCGGTGATACATCGAATCAATCTGATGCATTTGCCCGTGCTTTTGCTCAGGCACAGGATGCCATCGCTGCTCGTGGATTGCTCGGTGCAAATTGGCCTCTCTTTGAGATGCTCAAAGATAGGAGCGAGAACAGTATGAAAGTTGTCGATGCCTATATAGATCCCATTCTACAAGACGCTGTTCGGAAGGTAAAAAATTCGGGTAGTCGCGAGAAGGAGGATGACCCGGACGAGGAGGAAACACTACTAGACCACTTGGTTAAGTACACCGACGGCGCGTTTTTTCTTTTTTTTCTAAAAAATGTGGTTACTGATACTTGTCGTGATAGACCCCGTTGTGTTACATGATGAGACTCTGAATATTCTTCTTGCTGGAAGAGACACTGTGAGCGCCTCTTGTTTCCAACAGGGTTGATCATTGCCTGATGATCATTTTGCATAGACTGCTGGAGCTTTGACCTTTGCCACGTACTTCCTTGCGATGCATCCTCATGTTCTCACTCGTTTGCGAGAAGAGATCTTGACGCAGGTCGGCCCCAAGCGCCAACCGTCGTACGACGATATCAAGGAAATGAAGTATCTCAGAGCAGTCATCAATGGTTCGTTCGTTCCATCCAGTATTTAAGCATATTCTTTGACATATGGTGCGATTCATAGAAACACTCCGTCTTTTCCCTTCAGTGTGAGTACAATTTGTTTCCTTGAAAAATAAGGTTTACTGAAATTGACTTGTTCAGTCCCTTTAACGAGCGGTGAGTAGTTCCAAATCGCCTTAGACTTGGAAATCCATGCGGCCCTTAGTACATCCGTCGTTGATACTACCTTCGCGTCTCCTGACCCTAATGGGAAACCATTCTTCATTCCAGCGGGAACAAAGTAAATATGTGCTTTCTTGCCTTGGGCCGAGAACGCTAATCGCATATTAGATGTGTATATTCGGTAATGCTCATGCATCGCAGGAAGGACCTTTGGGGACCGGATGGTAAGTAACTGGAACAATCATCATTACTATGGCGCTCTATCTGATGCTCGATCTAGCTGAGGAGTTCGACCCGGATCGGTTCCTAGACGAGAGAGTAAAGAAGTATCTCACTCCTAGACCATTCATCTTCCTTCCGTTCAATGCAGGTCCACGAATATGCTTAGGACAACAAGTTCAGTGGATTGAGCTCTTGTTCACTGCTCACGGCTCTGACAACATTTACGTCTAGTTTGCATACAATGAAATGTCGTTCTTCCTGATCC
>QGOD01000302.1:0-11462 GCA_003313065.1 Sarcodon sp. MG97
GAATAAATCGCGATATAATCTGTATAGAATATGAGCCAATATCATCAAAATAAAGTCTACAAAATGGAGAAATAAAAAGATGCAACAACAAGGTTTGAACCTGTGCATTCCAGTCAGTGATAGATCACTGCAGTCAATAGATGGACGCTTTAGACAGCTAGTCCACTATGTCTAGCAGCTATCAAGTCACTAACTTCAACAGAATCACTACAATCTAGCGATTAATACTAGCACTTGGCATGATATCTGGGTTAGTTAGCATTCCTTTGATATACCTAGCATCGACTTCTACAATTAAATTTCGAACTCCAATCAAATAGAGTTGAAGTGCTCCCAAAGCGTGATATAATCCATAGAGCTCAAGCTTTGCTTGCAAAAATCTTGATTCGCACTCATTAAGGGTGATCGATTCAAATCTGCTAAAATATCGCTTTTGCAGGTTATCTTCATCGCACTGACAGAGATAGAATCCAATGGCGATAGAAGAAGTATTGAAAGCAAGAATAACTGGAGAAGTCAAATTATAATCGATCGCTCTAAGTACTGGGGATTTGACAAGAGCTTTCTTGAGATCTTCTTATGCTGCGATCTGTGCTGGACCAAATTCAAAAGGGACATCTTTTCGAGTTAGCTAAACTAATGGATTCACTCTATGTGCGAAGTTGCAAATAAAGATGCGATAAACTCCGATAGTATTGAGAAATGTGCAAACATCAGTTAGCGAAGCGCAGGGTCCCCAATTCATGATAGCATGAATTTTTGATTCATCAGGGAGTCATCCTTGAGGAGTACATCGATAACCTAAGATAAGAAACTCTGGAACACAAAGAAATAGCTTTAGTCCACTAAATGTTCCACCATAATACTTCATTCACTGAACAACGTGATTTAGGTTCTGGAAATGTTCCCAAATGAACCTTCGAATACTGCTATTTTCTGCGATGGTTTCGAAACTACCATCTTCGCGATAATAATAATCGCTAGGACCCTTAACTGGGACATTGTCGATATATGGGATCATAATATGGGGAATTTCAGGCTGTAGAATGTGAGTAACATTATTGTGAAAAACAGGAACCGAATTTATCCAACCCATAGGTAGGGTGATCAAGCAAAGTCTGCCGAAAGGTGTCTGAAAAGTGGTTAAATCGCGTGAAGATTCTGCAATTGGTCGCTCATCATAGCCAACATATAAATCTAATATTGCGCTACAAGTCCTTCCACCAAATTGTTCTACTAAGTGATCGGGGATAGGTGGGATGCTAGAATGTGTGAAAGTGACTTGATTTAGCAGTTTGAGACTGTGAACTATGTGAAGTTTTCCATTTTTCTTCAATACACAGAACCATTGAGAATGATAAGAAGAGTTAGATGGCTCATAGACTCCTGCCTCTATCTTCTTCTTGATTATCGTGCAAACGTCTTCAAAGATACCAGGGGGGATCGGAATATTTTTCTGTACCCAAGGGGTATGTGGGACTACTGGAATGTCAACAGCTAGAAAGAAATTAGTGCAAAATCGACCCCATTCAGAATCATCGAATGCGAAGCTTTTTTCCTGTAGCTATATAAAGTGATGCATTAGTTCACATTCTTGGAGCCACAGAAAATCACCCAGATGATTTTTATCAATAATTTTGTGTCGTTCTAAGAAATATCAAGGGGTTGGAGAGAATGGGGAAGGGCAAGGATTTATCGAAGGCATATTAGCGAGAGGATCACCAAGAATTTTTCGAGTAATGCAAAACTTGCTCAGAAGTTCCACTAAAATAGGTCAAACTTTTTGAGAGACTGGCTTATACTTTTTTGAGGCAAAGATCTCCAAAATAGGCATGCAAAAAGATAGCGAGAAAAGAGAATGAAAATGGGCATAAGTAGGAGAATTAGAAAGAGAAGATAGAATATCGCAAGTAGAGAGATAAGTTCAAGAGAGAATAGAGGGCTGAGAAATCAAAACAAGAGGAGTATAGGCTTCTAATATACAAATTGAATTGTCGATTGTAAGGATACAAGCTAATTCTCCATAACTAGATATCACTTCATTGAATAATGAAAATCTGATTTGCGATCACTAGTGCAAACAAATCGGGGAGGACCTCGAGGAATTGTGGGTATAGTGATGGTGTGATACAAATTCGGATTGCAAATAGTAATGGTTTGGTCTTTATTTGTGAAATTCTTAACCAAACTCTGTGTTAGTACATTGAATGGTCGTCCTAAAAGCATATTATAGGCTGGGGTGCAAATAACATGGATCTATAAAAATAGTGTAATGGTTCCGAGCTTGCAAGGTACATTTCACGATAATCCTAAGGACTAGTTGATTTCTCCATTTGCCGATTGCATGTTTAACCTGATAGAAGGGTCATAAGCCAGGCCGAGTTTGTGACAAACCTCTTCAGACATTGTGATAATTTGCAAGCCTGGATCAACAACTCCTTCGACAAAATTTTGACCACTAATCTGAACCAAGATAGACTAAAGTGTATGTGATTCCTTTACGACTATGAATTACTGGGGAATCTCATTGGCTTGAAGGCTATTGATATAGCTCTCATAAAAGTCCTTGACAATAATTGGCCTATCGCTGTCTTCACTAAGAATATTACTAGTCGCAACTTGTTCGATAGCTATACGCTTTGGAGTTACTGCTTTGCAAACTTTTCCTCTGACTTTGGGCAAAATCGAGAGCAATTCTTTGGGGGTAAGTGTGATGCAGGGAGCTTTTATAGACCGCTGATAAACATTGTTTGCAATAGCTGGGGAATAGACCGGTGCTTAAGTATGATAGGCCAGGGACTCTTTAGATTTGTTGAAGTTAGTGACTTAATAGCTGCTAGACATAGTGGACTAGCTGTCTAAAGCGTCCATCTATTGACTGCAGTGATCTATCACTGACTGGAATGCACAGGTTCAAACCTTGTTGTTGCATCTTTTTATTTCTTCATTTTGTAGACTTTATTTTGATGATATTGGCTCATATTCTATACAGATTATATCGCGATTTATTCTTTCTAGCTACTGGAATATTTATGTGATTTATAGGATTTTTCTTGGATTTATATTGACAAGTTTACTTGTTTTAGTAGTTGTGGCTGATAAACTGTATAGGTGAAATTTTCGCCACACTAGGACGCAGTTCAGAGTCTATTCTCTATATTCTCTTACTCTGAACTGCAGGTACTGTGTATTTTATGTCTAGATCAATATATATTCTCTTACTCTGAACTGCAGTGATTCCCTGGCTTGTCTATCAAGCCAGATACTGTATTATTGAGGTTTTACAAGATTTAGCTATAAAGGTTTGTTCATGCGGCGGCTTGTAGACTGTTTCGCAAACATTAGCAAAAGGGTAAACTGGAGGTTGCGATTCTTTAGCAGCAGGGGCAGGCGTAGATTTGGGAATAGCAGTGGTCAAAGGTTTCAAAGGTTTATAGGCAGCAGGGACTGGGGGCATAACAATAACTGGGGGTGGTGGAAGATCCTTCGGAGCAGTCGAAGTCTCAGGTTCATCACTAGATCGGTGAACTATCCCTGGGAACATCTTGTGACTACTGCAAAGTGTGAATAATTTGTGCTCAAGTTCTTGAATTTGTTGCTCATCTATAATATTAGCCGGAATAATCTGAGAAGCGAGAGAAGTGTGCAAGGAAGATGGTGATGATATTGGCAATGGTGAGATACCATATAGCATCTGCAAAGTTAAAGTTGCAGGGTTTCGTTGATGCCATTCATCAATGCGATCTTTAATCTATCACCCTGGAATCGTTCTAGGACAGAACTGTCCAGTGGGCAATACTATTTTACCTTCTGCATTTTTCTTGCATTTTCCATCTGTCACATATTGTTGACAGACCAAACAATTGCTAATATAATGATCAGGTAGCCCACAGAAAATGCAGGTATTTGCTGGAAAAGAATTAGCTGAGGAAGATGAAGAAGAAGTACTAGAATTATTTTGCGAAGGCTGCAAAGGTTGTTGCAAAGGCACTAAAGCCTTAATCAGAGTCATTGCGAATTTATCGAAAAGTGCCAAAAGATCCTCTGTTTTGATAGTCAGACTAATTATTGTAGGACTAGATGTCGCAGGTGAGGTTGTAGTCATAGATTGAAGATTAAATATTGTGGGAGTTGTACTATGTAGAATAAATTGGGCAGCAGCATGAATATTTGCAAGAGGATAAGGATCGTCTGGAAAGTGGTCAGGGAACTTATGCTCTAATCACCTAGCGATTCTGTTCCAAAGGTCTGATTGGAATCCCCGAACAAAAGCATGACTTTGTTCTACTTCGGATAGATGATTTTTCAATCGCAGAAATTGCGTGATCGTGAAGAATGCACAATAATAGGTTCCTAGATCATTAGCATCATATATACCTATACAAAGTTGTTCACTGACGAGCTTGTCTATGTCTGCAATAGACCATTTTTGCTCGTCTTCTGATCCTGGATAAAGCTTGTAAACTGCTGCAACAAATTGGGCATAAGTACTGGTCGCTTGATACTCTAGGAGCGATTCCCATAATTCTGCTGAATTGATATTGAGATATCGACAAGCATACTATTTCTTTGCTCGATCATCGATGATATGACAGTCTGTAAACAAATCATTAAGCTCCTGGAAGTAGCAATGGAGTTCGCGAGGTTGATCTGCCATAAAAGTTGGGATGGTATGATGTGCTCTTGGGAGCATACTGAGAGCGGCTATTGGTGTGATAGAATTGGGTGGGGTGGAATAGGAATAGACAATGGATTTAATAGAGCATGAGAAGGTTGTAAAGGTTTTGAAGGCTGCAAAACTGGAGTTTGAGAAAGTTGGAAAGGATTAGAGATGGAAAGCAAATAATCAGGATATAAAACATTGTGCTGGGCGAGAGGGGAGGGAACTAAATCAAATAGTTCTGAAGTATCTTCAGAAGAGAAGGTGGCTTGGAATTCTTCTCGAAAATGCTGGCGAGCATCGCAAAAAGCAGTAGAATGATTAAGAGGGGATTGTGGGATATGCAAAGGCTGTCAGGTAGGAATCTTTTCAAAGAACCCTTGTGGTGGGCTCCAAAATGATATGATGAACCTAGCGGCAGCTGAGGAGATCGCTATATGCCTGCAGCTGATACGAAAGGCTTATTGTTGGTGTGAGGGCGTTCAACAAAGTCCAGTCAACAACCCAAAGGTCTGTAAGACTGACTAAAATAGGGCGAGGTTGTTAAGAACTGAATCTCTAATACGGAAGGAACTCCGAAGGAATTCCTATACGAGTGGAACTTGGCTTTAGCTTATAAGAAGCTGCGCCCTTCACCACGTCTCGTTGTTCCGATTTCAAGACACCACTTAAGACAGTATGGAACTCCGAGGAGTTGTCACACTTTAGAGGAACGAGGGAAGAGTAGAGACGAGTCTAAGTCGATATTTGAACTAGAGAATACAAGCAGTTGTAACTACGTTTATATACTCGGAGTCCGGAGTAGACTAGTACTAAACTATGCTAGTGAAACAAGGAACATACAGGGCAGTGTAATACTGTGCTACATAAAGGGGGACACATAGGAGTTCCGACCGGAGGGCGATGCTAGATGGTAACTAACTTAATTTAACTTAAAGAGTGAACTAAGGAACTAAACACAAGATGGACAAATGATGAGAAGAATGAATGATTACAAAGATAGAACGGAAGTCCGAACGGGATCCTGAGGAGTTGGATCGGGATATGACAGAGGTGTGCAAAACATGTGCAAAGTTATCTGTGAATCTTTCGCAGATAAAAGGTCGAAGGGTGCGATAAAATCAAAGAAGGTCCGAAATCGAATGGTCCAATTGATCAAGTGAAACCTGAACAATTATAGGGTCGAAGGGCGAGATACACAAGAAATAGAGCAAAGCACGAGATATGGAGCGAAGCTAGAGCGAGAATGAGAGCGAGAACGCATGATAAAATTGACTCTCTCCTCTTGACTTGCTCTTTCAGTTCTTATATACCCTCTCTTATGCCTGATGTTTCCCATGATCTATTTCTTTTTAACTTGCGCACTCTAAATCCAGACTGATAGCTTTAATATTTCATTTGCTTATGCTAGTTCTGACTGGTGTCTTTGACTATTTCTTCCATACTTACAGTTCCGACCATTCTTACTTTTGCTTGGTCACATCCACATTTTATTTTTAACTCTATCAATGAAAAAAAAAAAAACCACAAGAACATTTTATATAGTCAGGAAAAACACACTATGTAGTAGTAGATGAGACAAAAATTCATAGTTATAGGTTTTCAGGCCACAAGATGAAGAGGACAACTTGCAATAGCAGAATCAGTGCTACTTATTTCGAGCTAACAAGCGAGCATATATGGCCTTAGCCTCCAACTTATAGATGTGCGACTCAGTGCTCAGGTCCTCTGTGCATTTTGCCAGAGCAGCCGCCTTGTTGTACAGGCTCTTGTAGGCCTCTAGAGAGTCCTCCTATACCCTCTGCCACTTTGACAGCTCCATCCTGCCCAACACTTCTACATCTGACAGTGATCCCAATAGATGCTTTGTAATAAGGGGAGGAATGACCACTAGGATCGCATGCATCAGTTGCAACAAAATCCTGGATCTTTATAAAACTCACCTGTCAAGACTGGTTCCCCTCTCTTAGTGGACAAGGAGCTGACTTTGCTCTAGTCGGAGCTCATAGAGCTTGTGTTACCCCCCGTGTTTGCCCTAGACCTCACCAAGACTCCCGCTTCCATCACTTGCAACGTGTTATTGCTGATCGAGATAGCCTGGGACTTGCCCTTACCCTTTTGCAATGAGATGCTACTAGCCTACTTCTGAAGTCTAATAGCCTCCTCCATGTCGTTGGTGAATGAGCATTGCTGCTTGGCCTTCGCACACTGGGAGCAGGAGTACTTAATAGACTGCCTGGTGGTGACAAAGCAGATCCCATCACACTGTCCAAACCTCTCAATTATCTTAGCATGCTTCAGATTCATGCAGTGCTTATATATTGCCTACATTCAGTTAGCCAGAAAGTCATTGATCAATCAGTTACTTGACATACTTTCCCAGCATCTGCTACTAGCTATCCAAATGCCTCTATCCCCTGCACTTCTTCTATCGCCTCTGCCTTCTTCACCTGCACATGGGATACTTGTGATGATATGTTTAACCTGATAGCAATTGAGGAGATCGCTATACGCCTTGAATTAATACACTAGGAACAATGTCGGTGTAATGGCGTTCAGAAAAGTTTGCTCAACAACCAATAGGTTTGTAAGACCAACTAGTGATGGTGTGAAATGTGCGAAATATGTGCAAAATTATCTATGAATCTTTTGCAGATAATCGAATCGAAGGCATGAGAGTCGAAGAAAATCCTATAATTGAATGGTCCAATTGATCAAGTGAAACCTAATCAATTATATGGGCAAGGGTGAGAGGTACGAGATAGAATGAAGTGCAAGAAATATAGTGCAGCTAGAGTAAAGATGAGAGTGAGAATGCATGATAAAATCAAATATCACAAAATAAAACTCAAATAAACTCAAATAGAATTGAAACTTGGGATAGCAGGATAATATATGTTTTGTTTCTAAGTTTGTACAGGTTTTTATATCTGAATTTCGAGCTAAAACTAAAGTAGAAAGGTCAAAATATCACTAATAAAACAAGCTAATAAATTGCTATCAGATGGAATCAAAACATCAAAGATATCGCTAAAATCGCAAGATAATGAAAGAGCCAAAATAGGAGATTGAAATGATCGTGAGAAACAGAGTTGCAAACTAGACTAAAAAGGAAATCGAAGTTTTATTATCTTTTAAAACAAAAATAAATCAGCAAAAAGATAACAAAGAATAGAAAGATAGCTTAGCATATAGAAATTAGTAATAAAAGATTAGATCGAAGGAGTAATAATAAGGAGAAAGATGTGAAATCTTTGCAATATATTTTGCAAATAATCAATACTTTTGCAAAAGATTGCAATAGTTCGCAAGACTTCACTGCTATTTTGCTGAGACAAAAGTGCAATTTATTGCAAATCGGAGGATAGATGTAATAGGGGGCATATCAGCAATTGCCATAGCTCCTCTGCTACCTCCTCCATCACTTCTTCCACTTCCGACTTGCTCTCTAATAGATAGAAAAGAGGCAGCTTTTTAGGGCTGGCCTGCTCCGATGACTACTATTCCCATGCAAGCCATTCTAGCTACTGCTGCAATACGTCCTGCTCATACTCATCGATGGCATCAAATGCCTTGTTCCATTCCTTGGTCACCTCCAACTTGTGTAGCTAGAGGAGCCATACTAGTTCCTTCTGTTTAACTGATCAGCACCTAGATCCTGATCACGATTACTGACTTGACTTACCCCTTTTGTCTGCATTGCCACCAGCCAGGCTTCTCAATCACTAAGTTCTACAATGTCCTCAGACTCGAAGCAGAAGGACTCTAGGAATGCCAATTTTAGCTTGAAGAGCAGACAGGCATCTCGGGCCTGTAGGTTAAAGACTTCCACTTCTTGTACTAAGAAGTCCACAAGTGTTTGTCCAAGAGTGGTAGGAGTGAAGCTAGTGGAAGTAGACATGGTGGTTTACTGGAGATATTAGAAGGACGGTGATATGTCCAACCCACTGGCAACTCAGGAGATAGCGATACACCTTGAGTTGATACAATGAGTCTAATACGGTGTGCAAGGTGATCCTAAAGATACACCAACAACAACCAAGGATTCTACAATGAAAGAATACAAAATGCGAAGTGCAAAATAAAAGTGCAAAATATAAAGGAAGTGCAAAATAAAACAGAAGAGATATGAAATGTGAAGGGGTGCGAAGTAGTAAAGGGTACGAAGGCTGGCAATAATGAAAGGTAGTAACTCAGTGTGCAACACTGAGAGACTATGGTGACCTGAACTGCGAAGTGCGACAAGGTGCGAGATAATTTGAGTGAGTGTGAGATAATCGATCAAGTGCAAGATAATTGAGTGATGGGCAATAGATGATGAAGATGAGAGTGCACGATACTAAATTGTAAGACTAAAGCAATAGGACTTGAATAGAAAGCAAGAGGTGAACTGATTTGTTATTGTTATAAAATTTTGTACATGCTTTTATATCTAAAAATCACACTAAACTACTTCGAAACAGTGCTAACAATTTTCTACATATAGGGGCATCACAGAGCACACCAGAGAACAACTTGTTACGATTTCTCTTGCCAAAAACCACTATTACTGATCATCAGGGAAACTACCAGACCATTTCTAGATAAAGAAGATCACCTACTTCCACCATTCCAAATAATTCATGCACACATACCACAATTCCCACCAATCATTCCCCATTGGTCAGAATAATGCAGGAATTATTCTGGTAATATACATACAAGAATGATCAAGATAGGTGCTCTAGATCTCTCCCTACTTCAATACCGCATTTCCAGCCACTCTCCTTCCAAATGCGGTAATCGTCGCGTGGTTGTCACATGGTCGCTTTTTGCAACAGATAATATTCCCACAGTCACTCATTCCTTCAATTCTTGATATCTCCATCGCTAGGGGACGCTTCCTATCGCAAATTTGGGGTTATTACGTCATGGTTCCTTCCCTTATTAGGAAATATTTTCGGACTTTTCCCTATTTTCCTTCTTTGGTAAATCACAAAATTTGATCTTTACTGTCCTTTCACCCCATTCCACATCCACATGTTTTCCACATGTTATTCATATCTTCCCATTTGAACATTCCCATCATAGGACCCTGTTTCATATTTTCGCTTTTTCTTCATTTTTTTTAATTTACCTTGCCTCATTACTGCCTTGCCTTTTCTTAGGTCATTAGGGTATAGGGTATTTAGCTAGTATATAAACCCTCATGTATTCTGTAGTTTTTCCTTTAACTTTGACTTGGTTTCTTTCTCCCCTCTATTACTTGCCCAACTATACTATCTCCCATACCTCAGGTTTCACTTGAGATATTTGGGTTTTAGTTGTTGACCAAATAGATCAGATCCCTAACACAACTAGTTAGAAGGGGAACATAGGTGGCATACTACAAAACTGCAAAAAGTCAAGAATTAGAAATAATGTCCTAATGCAGAAGGTATAGTGATCATGGGAAGCGAAGAACCTTTCAAATTACCATGAAAGGCAATTGATGGGATGGAATTTACGAACAATGAGACAGGGTAAAAAGGCTGTAAAATGATGAAAAATACTATAAAACATGATTTGAGGCTGAAAGAGTGGCTGTTAGAGGTGATTAAAAGGATGGGAAGGTGTGCAAAATCGATAGAAAGGGGTTTTCAAAGTTTGCAAGTCTTTCGATCAAATTAGGCTGAAAGGGATTGAACAATGCAAAATTTAGGGAGTTTTGCCATTGTTACCTTTCTCGAGCCTATGTGACTTCACATGATTTCACACTGCAAATAGGCGATTCAGAGGCTAGAAGCCCTGATGGTCATATCAACAGTTTGGTAAAGACAAAGCAATAAGTTAGGACAGTTTTTATACAATTTTAGATTCACCCCTTTGCCCAGATAGCATGTTATCGGATGTCTTACTTACTCAGTATGACGCGTGTTGACTGGAACAGTCAATATTCAAAGTTCCTGGAAGATGTAGAGATACCTGCCTCGTTGCAACTAGAAATATTGCTCATCGCACCTTGCACACGATTTATAGCCCTATCAGAACTCATACTGGCTTCTATCGACCTCATCACAACTCCCAGCTTCTATACTGTGTGCTTCTATCACCCTATTGCAGCTCCCCACAGCCCTACATCTCTGATACATGCCTCTTTCCAAATCTTTGGCACCCTTCTTCTTATATCAATCATGCCTTTTTTGATTAGAATGATTCTCATCAGACTTATTAGACAAGTTAGAACTTCCCCTGTTCGACTGATCCTATCTCCGCATGTCCTCTGCATGTCACACATGCTCTGACAACCCTTGACAACGATTCAGGTTCCCTGGACCTTACTACATGCTACATCTGACCCTTTTGCAGCAAGGTTGCTTCACAACTATCAGGTGTTCTAATTATCTGATCGATTTTATCACAGGCTTTCCTAAACGAGCGGTTTGTCACACTCAATCCTCTTTGGTACATGATTTCCTTTTTGGTTAATAGTTCTTTTATTTCTCATGACTGCTACCTTTCTTGAAATCTGTATTAAGTACTCCATATTTCCCTTCTTGCTTATGCTAGTTTATTCTTGTCATTGCAATTTCTACCTTGTGATTATGTTGGACTGTCCCTATTTCATAGTTGTTTCACCAATCCATCTCCCCTTCTTTATTCTTTTACTTGTGATCATTGAACCTCCCTCTTTCTGTCATCGCTGTTAAGAACTGAATCTCTAATACAGAAGGAACTCCGAAGGAATTCCTATACGAGCGGAACTTGGCTTCAGCTTATAAGAAGCTGCGCCCTTCACCACGTCTCGTTGTTCCGATTTCAAGACACCACTTAAGACAGTATG
>QGOD01000305.1:5831-34402 GCA_003313065.1 Sarcodon sp. MG97
AGAGAGTAATTTCCGGGTCTTTGGATGGAACGGTCAGGGTGTGGGACGTTTCAGAAGAGAAATGTCTGAAGACGTTCTCTGGCCATGACCCAATCTGGATTGTCGTGTCTTCGGATGATTCCTCGCTTATCGCTGTATCCACTATGGTAGGCGGTGGTATAGCAGTAAAAATCATTGATGCGCACTCCAGTGATGTTCTGCAAACAATCTACGCAGGTTATCTTGCCAGGACACTTTCCTTTCTGCGCCACGACCAGGTGATGTACGCAACCGAATCGAGGATTGTAGTTTGGGATTTTAGGAGAAACGCGAGTGTGTGGATGTTCGAATGCCTTGGATATCCTTCGATCTCATCGGACAGGACTTGCGTTGCGTCATACGGATTCGGAGTTGTGAAGATTTTCCAAGCATACAATGCGATCGAAAATCGTGACATGGCCCGTCGTTCAAGTGACGCTTTTGCGTATTGTGTTGCTTCATCTTTATCGGCCGATGGGCAGCTAATCGCCTCGGGGCACTCCGATGGAACTGTCCGACTGTGGGATCCGATGACAGGTCTCTGTTTGGAGACATTCCGCGGTCATTCTCGCCCAGTTTATTCGGTGATATTCTCACCGGACTCACGACTTTGTGCATCATCGACATTCGATGGCACACGAGTCTGGGATGTTCATACACGTGCAATTTTTTCAATTCTCGGTACTCGGGGGCTACAACACACCATATTCTCTCCAGACTGCCGTCAACTTCTGTCTTGTCGGCTCGCAGGATCTCGGTCTGCGGGTGAATATATCACGAATTATTATATCGAATTGTGGGAGGTAGCGACAGGAGAATGCCTTTCTTCGACTCAAAGCAAAAAGTCTCCCGAGAAGCTCATATTTGATGTCGATGGGACAAGCGTCATCGCAGAGTTCGATGACTCGGAGATGAAATGGAGAATATCCCCCGCTTCCAATCACAACTCTCCTGATGGTGACAACAACAACGATCCTTTACCACTGCCAATGGTGTTTGTCCCCGTACGGCATGATATCCATCGACCTCTATCTGCCGATGTACCTGCTCACCAACTTTGTTACCGGAAGGGGGACAACTGGATTCTCGATGAAAGGAATAGGCGGGTCTGCTGGGTGCCCCTAAATATGAGACTCCAGGAGATGATTTGCACTGGGGAGATGGTTGTTTTTGGACATGAGAGCGGAATTGTCATGATTATAGATATTTCAGGTGTACGATAATGAGTGTGTCGGTTTCTCGTTTTTTTTACTATTAGAGTACACGGTGTCGTATTTTAGATATCCGTACATCGGTACCCGAGTCTTTTTGTTTATTCTGACAGACATCCAGGCGTCCTCAAAGGATTTGCAAGTCTATCCCATCTCTACGCTTCCTGTACAGGGAAGAGTTCCATTTATGCGGGATCATGTTACCCCTAGCTCACTTGTGGTGAATGTGTGGGCGTCAGGACGTAGCTCGAGAGAAGCAGTGAGCCGCTGATCCTGGAGGCACAGATATTGGAGCGGGTCAATTGTCGCCAAATGTAAGACTACCGCTGACACCACATAACACATGGTAATCTCAGACCGTTATAAACTGAACATCATCTACATAGACTCTTAGACTAATAACGACCATCCGTCCCTTTTCTTTTTCCTGACCTTTTCTTTACATCGAATCCAAGTCTCGTCTCGGCTTCTGTTGTCGTCTCGGATCTAAGAGTCTGTCCATCAAGCACTTCTTGACTTGGTGATTTTCCTTCGTAGGCTCTTCGCCTAACAAGGCTTTACACCAAAGTCCTAATTATTCAGCAGGAAGTCCCCGTGAGTATCTTGCTGGAAAGCTGAAGACCTTCACAATGACTAATGTAGAGCAAAAACCCCACCACAGATATTATACCTATATAGAACCTACTAGTGGATACAGCAAGAAAACCACCCAGATGAATCAAGACGCGGATGCTGTTGAAGCTGCAGCACCAAATCCCCTGCCTCTGTATCCTCCTCTCAGACCTGGTGACGGTCCGCCTCTTCCACCTCTATACCCACCTCCGCGACCCCCGAAAGCATTAGGGAATCCTATCCCTCCTCTCTGTCCAATCCCTCTAGGTGAAAACCCTCTCGGACCACCCCTCCGTCTGTGAGTCGATGCCGGAGTTCCATTCGGTGCACCATCTGGATGCTCATCGTCCTTCTCTGCTGCAGAAGGTCCGTCCTGAGCTTTGGGCGAAACAGGTTCTGGTTCTTGTGTGGGCGGAGCCCCTCCACGTCCATTAGCATGCCATCCTCTTCCGCGGTTTGGATTCGCCATAATTTGTACTGGGCTTCCATGGCTAGTATTCAAATTAATTACAATAAGATAGTGGTTGTATGAACCGTACGAACAAAGTTGGGGAGGGTCTAAACCCAGCAACGGGTTGCTGACCTGAGGAGGGTTGAACAAAAGGTCTCTGGCCGATCCTCGGCTTGAAAGGTGCATGGTTTTGTTGCTGCTGCTGTGAAGATGGGGATTGTGCAGGCGCCTTTGGATTCGTCGATACAATCAATTGAGGGTTAGTAAGGTTCAAGCATGAGTTGAACTCGACAGTCGAACCCCGATACTCCGAACACCTTGGAACAGGTCGCTTCATCGCTTCACGGCAAAGAGGTGATTCAAACGTACCGGTTTCCTAATGTTGTCCCAGCCATAAACGCGACATCCCACACAACGTCCATCGTCTTGGCGTTTATCCCGATGACCACTCCTTTGATTGACAGCGGAACTGATCCGGAATCTTGCACCATAACAACACGGTCACCCAAAGCGAAACGCTGGCTCTGAAGTCGGTATACTGCATGTGATGGCTTTAAGACGACCTGTCGAGGTATCTTGTTCACAATAACCTTCTTGATAGACGATTTCTTCTCCCCAAGGCTTTTAGAAAGTTCTTCAATTTTCGTGACTGTTACCTAGAGAGAGGGGATGCAAGGTTAAAGGCACTAGAATTATGGTGATGAGAATCACCTTTCCAACTTTGTCACAGTAAAGCGATACGGCCTCAAAGTCTCGAACACCTTTGGCTGCGAGCCAAGCCTTGACTTCCCTCAATCTTGTTTCTGAATCTGGACCAGGAAACACCTCTGAAACTTTGACGAAATCTAAGGTTTCAATGAGATATGAAAGCCACAATATTACGAGCACGTCTACAAACCGTTCCCGTATCTTTCCAACTGGTTCATCACCTCTGGAAATTTCTCCTAAAACCAGGATTTAGTGTTACTACAATAAAATAACATTCCACCCACTTTGTATTCCATGATCATCTCGACCGTTTTCTCACTGAATTCCCAATATCGCTCATTTTTCCTTGAATAGTCGATGACTTTTTGGCTCTTCGCCTCAAACTTGAGACTGAGACCGAGGTTTGTCTTGCTCCCATCAGAGTTCATTACCATAAACCTCGATGTGATCTTCGAAAGCGCTTTCGGCGACAATCCAACGATCTTTGCTGCCTCAAATGAAGGATAGTACCGCAAATCCATTCGATTAGACACGAGCTCCTGGAATTTGGCATTTTCATCCTTCTCCGATGGGAAGAACTATGACGAATATAGAAGCCATTTCTCTGGAAGGAAAAAAAAAAAAAAACTTACAGCAAGAACAACTTGTAAAGTAGTATCTGTGGTAGCAGAAACCTGAGCTGCAACGCCGTAGGCGTGTTCTCCAAGGAAGAATACTTTACTCCCCGGCGGAAACTCTTCGCTTAGAGGAGGTGCTTTCCTCTCCATGAATCGAGGGTCCTCGGCGACAACATTCGAGATACTCATCTGCACCGCATGCTCGGCCTCTTTATCTCGGGTTTCATAGTCTTTCACGAAAGCACCAGATTCGAGACGTTTCAGACCTGGATGTATCAGGTTGTAAAACGGCTAAGCACACATAATAAAGGACCCCACCTTTGAGCGGTAAAACGTGAAGAAGTATATTGATTTCTCCGGTAATCACACCGTATCGTTTCGAATAATTAGCTCCAATCCTTTCTGCCTTCACCTTCCAGTGGCCTAGTCCCTGCGGTGAGTGCGGATTCGAAATAACCTTCCGTGGACTTCCGGGAGCGACCGCCATTTTCTCGTACTTGAATAAAGAGTCGGAAACCGCAGTTATTTTACCCTCCTGCAAAAATGGCCATCCAATGTAAACCTTTTGTCCGATCATCTCTTCCGCAATGGTCTCCGATTTCTTCCCCTCGTGAGGGTTGTCGATATGTATTATCATCGATTTATTACGACTTTCAGAACCATGAACGTTAACGCCATGATATCCGAGAGTAGCATTGTGAGGGAGCGTTTTTATTGAAGGGAATCCAGCCAGTGCTTCAGCACCTAAGAAAACACCATCACAGAGACCTTGGACCAAATGTAATCCGTCCAGGGTTGGTAGGTCGTATGGTTCCATGAGACAATGACATCTATATAACGGGGGGAAGAAACCCGGAAGCGACGAGGGGTATTCTGTATGTTCTCCAGGATTATAAGAGAATTTTAGACTTGTTCCGTAGCTATTTCTGCGCTTCTCTTCTTCTGTAAGCCTGTGTTCTCGAGCTACAGAACATAAGGTAGTGCACTCAAAATTGGTCGATACACTCACGCGCCATAGCCGCTAACAGCCGTACTTCATTAATAAACGGAATCTTCACCACAGCTTCCCACTCTTGCTTTTTGCCATTCAAATCAAGCTCGAATTCCAAAGGATAGAAATCAAGGATGGGTGAATCGATACCGTCCATCAAGTCCTTATCCGAAGATATGGTTGAGGGCGATTAACGATATTAAATGAAACTTACCTTATATGCAGCAGGGATAAGCTCCTTGCTCGCGGAAGGAAGAACACCCATAAGTTGTTCAAACGGACGGAAAGGACGACCCAACTCAAAGTTGAAGGACATTTCATCAATACCAATCAGGTCTTGAACGTAGTGTAAGGGCATAACCACAAGACGAGGAAGAAAACGAACCTGATATCCGTGGCGCATAGTGATAATCGTAGAACCAGCCCCACGAGCAAACTCCGCTGTAATAATAGTGCATGACCCATTGCATACCTTCAATATACCGATGAATGAACTTTCGCATTTGTTCCGGGTCATCGTAAGATATCGACAACTTATCCTGGACAAGTGTAAATTCTGTTCAGTAACAACTTGAATGGTTAGACGTACCCGGTAATAAGTCCTCTTCCACTCATCCATCTTCTCCTTAATCCTCTGTTCCTCCCGCATATCAAAGTTGTCGTGCGCGTTTTCCATCGCAACCTTGGCCGTTTCATATTTCTTCAACACTCTGTCGACAGCCTCTCTACCTTCTTCTTCTTCTTCCTCTTCTTCGCTCTCTACTTCGTCATCACCATCGGTATCATTTAAAGATGGTAATGGTTCTTCGAGAGATCCAGGGAACCTCCATATCAGCAGATTTTGATCCTGTTCGTCATATTCATCCCAAGTAATGGTCAAATGCAAGTCTTCCGCCAATGTACTGATGAACGCTTTATCCCCGGCAGAGAAAACGTTTGGCATCCGTAAGAGCGCTTTTCTCATACCTGAAGAAGGACCAGAGCGGTTGTCTAAAACAAATGCCTTTACTTGATCGAATATCATCCTTTGTGAGATGGTCATGGCTAGATATTCAGGGCTCATTAATGGACAGCAAATCATGATGTCCGATAATGGAAGACTAACTCAGTTTTGAGCCGCCATTTCTTGACTCCACAGACTTGGCGTGCCGCCTTTGTTTTCCCTTGTACCAATTCATATCCGAATATTCACGTTCGAATATTTCCCGTTCCCACTCGTCCATGTGGTTAAGTACCACTTGAAGTCTCTTAGTATTAATGACCCCATTTTCGTTCAAATATCCGTCTGCATCCAAGGTCAGCGTCGAAAACTGTGCAGACATCAAGAACCGACCCAATGACGGGAGAACTCTCTTGTATATGTCAAACAAACGTTCTAGACCATTTTCGTGAATGTGTACGTCGGGGAGATGAGGCAGAAAATCGTTTCCAATGAAGACGGCGAGAAGAATGAAATCATCTATGACTCGTTCCAGGCTGTAATCAAAAGGTAGCAAATTCTCGATTTCTCGGAATTCGAGGTCCAAATATTCCCGCATTAGCGTTAGATGCAGCAAATAGAAGTTGATAGCTTCGAGACTTGATGACTCCAGTGAGTTATTGTTTGTAACTGTATTTGCATTGAAGTACAATACCTTGTATTGTGCTTCTTTTTCGCCGGACCAAACTTGACTTCTTCTCGCAATAAACAAAAATGAGGATCATGACTGAGCAGTCCCAACATTATGAGGTCAGCGTCAAGCCCATATAAACAATGTCGAACATTGGGATTGTAGTCTGGTTGAGCCCGTGATTTACGGATATACTCCATAATCTTGTGTTCGCCTTCTCCTGGAACGTCGTGCCCTGATAGTACAACCTCGCAATGCCGCCAATTGGCATCTTCGCTTATTTTCTTATTTACAAAGTATTTGAGTTGTTCAGACAGCTTGGCCATAAACAGGGTTCCTAACATAGTCAACATTAGGTGACTTTTGGAGAGGCTGGCAGGGAAATACGCACCAGGAGTTATGCAATTACTGTCAAAGGCCTTCTCGTCTGGCAATTTTTCACCCTTGCTCTCGGCTTTCTCTCTTGCCTCTTTCGCTTCCTTTGATGTACGAAACCTTCGACCTCGCTGTTGATTCATTTTGGCCCGGGGCGCCACGCCATCGACAGCCATGAAAAACAACTTCTTTGGTTTGATTTTACCAAATAGATGGTCCACATAGGCAAAGATCGACGTAAACATTTGCTCCTCGGAAAGGCGGAAATGAGCATCAGCATCATTAGGATGTGAGCCTGTAGAATTCATTAGGAATGAAACAGACAATATCGTTCAGCAAACATACAGTTATGAATAATTCCATTGAAATCAACATATAGGTTGTCTAGAAGAGACGTCTGTTAGGCTTGCCACGAGCGCCTCAGTTAGATTGAAAACAGACCGAATTCTGGAATCTTGTTCTCTTCGATGAGCTGTGAAGTCAGAGGGTATCTCTCTCTGAGTATATGATAAGTTCGTAGTCGAATAAGCGAGCGTGCAACTCCTCACGAGATGTATCTGAAGAACTTCGCATCGTGAATGGTTTAGAAAAGAATAGAGAGTTTATGGCCTTGAGCTCACCTTGGGAATGCCTGAAGGTAACCTGTTAGTTCGAAGAGTGAAAAGGGTAACTGATCAACGTACCCATGGTTTATTGCAGTTGGGCTGCAGTTGCGAAAGGTTGGAGAGACTCGAGTTCAGGAAAGTCGTACTACTAATGATGATCAGTGACCGTCACTTGCCCAAAAATATCCTGCCAAGTGTTCTTCAAGTTCTTGTCTAGTTGTGACTCGACGCTCTCGCCCGTCTTTCTTTCAATCTGACTCGGAGGACCCTTTCCTTCAAAATTTGCTCCTCCCAATCTAGCATTTGAAATTCTTTGTTAATCTCAAGATCGCGCTTTTTTATGAAACTCCATATTCACGCTTCAGCGGCTCGATACCAGAAAAAATTGGGCGCCATGAATCGCTCGGACCGCCGTAGGACTGCTTAAACGCCTTTGTACACCCATCTTTTTCGCGCTCTGCCCAAGCATTCTCTAGTCGCAAATTCTCTGCTTAACTCTAGCGCCCGCCGCCGACGTATCAAAATACCAGGTGAGGTGTAGCGCCCAAATCCGCTGCTGTTCATCTCATTAGATCAAGTACTAGGAAACAGGTTCCCTCGTCCCCTTACTGTGGGAGCCCAACTGAAAATACTGGGGTGAGAGTAATCCACCATGTGTAGAGTAGTTAGTTAATCAGATGACTGTATGAATTGAATCTGAAGACTGCCATGTTCTCCCCAGGCTTTGTGTCGAACCGAAATGTTAAATGCAGTACTACATTCAAGATTAGATGTTGACTTATAAATATCTCTGTCAGTTATCGAGTATGGGTCGAATCATATCACCTTCCGGCCAGTCATAACGAGTTCCAAGCGTGACAACTGGCCTTTTTTCGTCCTCACTGCAATCTGCATTTCGTTCAAAGTGGTCGGGAAATGTTCATATAGTGTACCAGATGTCATATATTAAATTTAATGGGGATTGAACAAAGATTGAGCAGGATATTTGATGTGGCCGGGAGGCGGTGCTGCCCATGATTGTCAAGAGTTATCGGAGAGACCCGTACAATAAATATTAATTCCATTTCGAGGTGAGGAGGTTGGATTTCTCTTTACCCTCACTGGCATTCACTACTTTAATGGCAGAGATCCATGATCAATTCGATACCATCCTTATTCTAGATTTTGGATCTCAGGTCAGAACCCCCTTGATCTTTCAAACTCTCTCATAAACGCGGTTGTAATCTACAGTACAGCCATCTAATCACCCGAAGATGTCGAGAACACAATGTGTACGCGGAGTTGATGCCTTGCACCATGAAGCTCGAGGAGCTCCACTTTAAACCTAAAGGTTTGTCTTCGTGGATCATATAAATCGTCATCAAGATTTTTTTTCGAGCGAATTTTATCTGATAGGGATAATCCTGTCCGGATCGCCATACTCTGTCTATGATGCAGATTCTCCCCATGCCGATCCAAATATCTGGGCGCTAGGCGTACCAATCCTTGGGATCTGCTATGGACTCCAAGTACGTCGCTTGGTACTACCCGTAAAACGACACTTACAATCTTTTCTGATGGTTACCAAGGAGATGGCATGGAATATGAAAGGTCAAGTAGCCCACTGCGACCACCGTGAATATGGATTTGCAAAAGTTGAAGTGTCTAGATTTGGAAACTCAGCGGATGCTCTGTTCGAGGGTCTTGGTGATGATTTGGAGGTGGGTCAATTTTTGCATCTGGCATGACGGTCAAGTTATATGATTATACAGGTCTGGATGTCCCATGGGGACCAATTATCTCAAATCCCTGAAGGTTTTCACGTGATTGGACAAACGAGCACAGCGCCTTACGCCGCGATAGCTCACAACACAAAACCATTCTACGGAATCCAATTCCACCCCGAAGTGACACATTCTCCTCGTGGGAAGGAGATTATCGGCCGATTCATCCTAGATATCTGTAAATGTGCAACTAATTGGACGATGGTGCGTTCTTCACTCCACCATTTTCAAGCCCAGTCAAGCGAGTGATTGTGTGACATTAGGAAGAGTTTATTGGAAAAGAAATTGCACGTATCCGAGAGATTTGTGGCCCCAAGGGACGTGTCATTGGAGCAGTTAGTGGCGGAGTAGATAGCTCTGTTGCAGCAAAACTTATGCACGAGGCGATAGGGGACCGGTATGTTTTTTTTAGCGACATCCGGTAATCCCTTTGTTTGTTTGTTTTTGATCTTCCATACAGATTCCATGCCATCATGGTCGACAACGGAGTTTTGCGTCTGAACGAAGCAAAACAGGTCTACGAGATGTTGAACCGGGATCTCGGCGTGAATCTCACTGTCGTAGATGCATCTGACTTGTTCCTGTCGCGATTGAAGGGTGTTGAAGATCCGGAACTAAAACGCAAAATCATTGGGAACACATTTATCAATGTGTTTGAGGAGGAAGCAGCGAAGCTTGAGGCTGAAGCGGAGGAGGGGGAAAAAACTGGATCAGATCCAAAAGGAAAAATCGAATGGCTTTTGCAGGGTACGTTGTACCCTGACGTCATTGAAAGTATCAGTTTCAAAGGGCCAAGCGCGACAATCAAAACGCATCACAACGTTGGCGGCCTGCTAAAGGACATGAAACTGAAGTTGATTGAACCGCTCCGAGAGTTGTTCAAAGGTTTGCCCAATGACATCACTTTCACACGCATTTTCGATCATCACACTTGTTTTTTCTCAGATGAGGTCCGTGTGCTTGGAAAGTTGCTTGACATTCCGGCACATCTTGTCCAACGTCATCCATTTCCGGGCCCCGGTCTGGCGATCAGGATCTTGGGCCCGGTCACGCGGGAACAGGTCAAGATCCTTCAACTCGCCGATGCCATCTACATTGACGAGATCCGAAAATCGGGCCTGTATGACCAAATCAGTCAGGCCTTTTCCGTCCTCCTTCCCGTGCAGGCCGTGGGCGTCATGGGCGACAAGCGCACCTACGAGCAGGTTAGTCGCCTCATCGGCGCCTTGTCTGTCACATCGACATCTACATTTATTTAGGTCATTGCGCTGAGAGCCGTCCAGACAGAAGACTTTATGACTGCAGACTGGTGAGGTTCACGCATGGAATACACGCCAAAAGTGTATCTGTATTTATCCCCCTCCTCCCCCCTCTAGGTTCGTCTTTCCACCAGAAATCCTTCGCAGGATTTCATCCCGGATAACGAATGAAGTCGCTGGGATCAATCGTGTGACGTACGATATCTCTTCGAAACCACCCGCTGTACGTTTATCTCTCAATACTCTCTGCTACTACTCATTATGCTCACTTGGGGGTCCTCTTTGTTGATTCGTGGCAGACTGTGGAATGGCTATAGATACCGATCAATCGCGTGTTACGTTTTTTTATCGCCTACTATATATCGCATCGAGATATCAACTCACAACACCGATCCTTTTTTTGTACATAATTTCCTTAAATCGAAGCCGAAAAACGATTTGAGATATCGGAAATAGAATTTGTGGTGCGGTGCCTCCTAATGGGCTCCTATATCAAGAGAGAAAGAAGGACGCTTTAGGTTCCTGCAAACCGAATCCAGACCGTGTAATAAATCACACACATCACGCAGCACACGCAGGGAGCCGTGCAAATCACGCCAATAAATTGCAACCCCTCATTTCTGCGGATAATGTATCAATATGTAAGTATATAAGATCTTAAGGTGCAGATTACGTCGATTAAACTGGCAAGTGCGTACTATATATCCTTCGAAGAAATTATTATACCCCAATATCTGCGTGACCACGCGTGCGTTGTGTGTAAGTAAAAAACGTAAGAAAAACTGATACAAAACAGAAAGAAAAAGTCGTCATGAAACTTTGGGGATAAGAGATTCAACCCCACGGTGATAGGAATTATACGGAAGAGATAGCAAGTCCGTGACCAAAAGAGATTAATTGTACAATATTTGCGAGATTACCCTTATCTCGGAGGATTCACCCGGAATGGGTGACCAGGGTGATCTCCATAAGTGTTCGTTCCTCTTCCTACCCATGGAGGGGGCATGGCTGGCAATCCACTCTCGGATGCCATCGTCGATGGGAGCGGTAGCGACGGAGGCGGGGGAGAAGACGCAGGCACATCTGTGTTTTGGGGCACCGTCGGATAGACCTTTCCTCCAGCTGACTGTCCATGACCGGTATGGGCACCGTCTGTATCTTCATCCTTCTGATGTCCCAATCGAGGGCTCAATTCCTGCTTTTGGTGTTGCGGTGGTGTTTTCTCGGAAAAGTTTCCCCCTCCGCGAGCTTGTACTGTCGAAGCTCTCAGTGTCTGTAAATCAATAGTAATCGGCTTTCCGTCCGGATGCTTGTCTTGTTTGCGCATGAGCTTGGCGTAATCTGGACGTATTCAGCCCATTTAACTCTTCAGCAAACACAAGACATATATAACATGAATCACGCACGTAATCCGCAAGCATTGCACAGCGTTCTCGCACCATCTGGCCCACGTCTCCACTCCGGGGTTTCTCGAATATTGCACGAGTGACACTTGCCAGGTGGTGAGGCTCTCTAACACCATGTTGAATTGCATAACGAGGAATATCGCGAAATTGATGCAAAGGACTTACGCTTCTCTTGCGATACTTGCTCTTGGGTTGCCCAGCTACATTATTGCCAGTAGTAGAGGCTCTTTTCGACCGGATGATTTCCATATCCTTCTCAGCAATCGTTTGATTCGATAATTTCTCGCCTTTGACCGGACGCATCGAATGAGAAGTCTACAACCATCTTTCATGTTAGACCTTAAAGATAAGTATGGTAGGTACTTGGGAGATCGTACGTCAGCCTGGGGTTGTTGCGACTGTCCTCCATCTTTTGAAATTTCCTCCCATGGCCGTTTTGGAGGTCGATGATCGTCTCCATTTATGCCATTCGCAAGATCCACTTTGTCGGAAGGAGTAGTCACGCCTCCTGGGCCGGCTATTCGTTTCAGATCCTCTAAAAGCCTGACAACATTTGCAGCACATTGGGTCATCTCAACTAGTTCTTCGCGACGAGGCTGGACGTGACGCAAACTAGCTTGTAACTGCGCGTATCGACTTGCAAAATCGTAAAGGATTTTACAATTTTTTGAAATCTAAGGGCGAAGACGGCATTTCTCACAATAAACGTCACGGGAGAAAAAAAGAAAACGAACCTGGGAAACAAGGGTCATTAGGGCGGTCTGTTTTGACATATCAACGCTAGAAGGATAGGCTGGTCTAGGATCAAGATTCGTCGGCACAAGAGCTGTTGTCCTATGAAATCCATTACCGAAATGAGGAGGACCAGCGTATGTATGCTGCTGTTGTACAAGGGGAGGTGGCGGAATAGCTGGCCAATGACCTGGAGGTTGGGTGTATGCAGCCGGTGCCAATTGGTGCTGGGCATGAGGATGTGCATGAGGAGGCATGTGTAGTGGCTGCCTTTGTTGCACGTATGGAGCTGGGTAAGGATAACCGCTGTGATAAGGTGGAACATGATGTACTTGATCGTGAGGCAACGGTGCAGGATGAGGATGGTGTTGGTGAAATGGAGGCGCGTTGGGCTGTGAAGTAGGATATGATGGTGGAGGATAAGTAGCCTATGCACAAAGCGTTCATGCAAATTTGGAATGGTCAATGGACATATAATTCAAAGAGAATTAGGTCTGGAAACTCACATGTGGCGAGTGAGCAGGGGAGTTGCTTATCGTATTTGTTGCCGAACGAGGGCGTTTGTTGGAATGATGAGGGTCATCACGAGTACCTAGGCTGGCGCTCACAGGATGTGATTGGGGCGCTATTGGTGAAGCAAAATAGGCCGTATCGTGAGGATATCCCGGAAAGGATGTTTGTTTTTGCGGGTGATGTTGATGCTGCTGCTGCTGCTGCTGTTGTTGTTGTTGTTCATGAACGGGAGGTTGCGGGGAATGCTGCGAGTGAGATAAGGAGGCGTTAACAGACGTGGCGGCAGATGCAGGACGGCTCCAGTCACGTCTAGACGAAGAGTAATTTTGTGAACCATGTTCGGACGAGGTAGACGCTCCACTAGACAAGGGAGCAGCGTCTTGAGAAGTACCAGAGGCGGGAGAACGATATTGGAAGTTGAGATCTTTGAGTGAAGGAAGTTTGAATTCGCTTTGCATTGAAAGGGGAGGAGGAGGAGGAGGAGGTAGTGAGAAGGTCGAATGAGGGTGGTGATGGGCGGAAGTCATGGTGTTTGACAACGTGGACGTTATCAACACTAGATGCCTTCAGTGAGCAGCGAGCATGGACGAGCCAGGATTCTCGCCGACTTTGTCCTTGAAATGAAAAAGAGAGATCTTTTCGAGTCTATCTGACGATTTTGCGATCTAATCTGACGAGATGAAGTTCTGCCGAAGGAGATCCAAACGAAAACCGACCACAAACGGGACGAAAGAATGGTGGGAGATGGGCAGGGAAACACCAAGGGGAAAGGGTGTTTGCAGCACGTCGTGGAACGTGTTGGCCGCTCAGGTTGACGGGCAGGTTGGAGAACGGGCTGGCTCAGTAAGAAGTCGAATTTGCAAGATCTCCTCTATACGGCGGAGTTTGAAGCTAACCCGATCCGATATCGTGGATCCAGGGGTACGTTTCAGTCCATCCCAATATCTCTTTTTTCTTCGGCTTGCGCAAGGCAGCCCATGTTTATTGCCCTGTGACAAGTGAAACCAGGAGCGATAGCCAACGGTCTTGATAAGACGGTGTTCAAACCAGAAAAGTCCCGGATCATTAAAAGGATCTTCAAACCTGAGGCCGGAATCGTGATTGAATCTCCCTACTGGATCTTCGTCTTGCATAATTGATCAGTAGTAGCACTTTCGCTCTCTCAACGTCTTTCCTCTTTGCTCTCCTTGGATTTCTCAACCAGAACCATATTCCCACCTGAGCGCCTTTGCCCGCGGCGAAAGGTCCTCCATCAGGCGCAGTGAGTTTCCGAATACTGTACCGATCTACGACTATTTTAGTAATCGAGATTTAAGGAGACCCCGGTAATCGCCGTCGATAAACGTCGTATCGGGACCCGATCATGACTCTTATAACGTTAATTAACGTTGGGTGTAGACTCGGAGTGGCTCTTCTGACCCTCATATCGTTCAACACGTACTACTCAGATGGTCCCTGAATATTCCTACACGTTCTAATTCTTGGATCATAATCCCAGCTTGGCAAATTTCATTGAAAATTGGAATCAGGTTTTATCATAAAGGTATACAAAGAAAAGTAATTGCCACCTTGCATTTGATCAGAGGGGTAATGTGTCAGGTTGGCGACTCCACTCACCATGCCATCAACGACTATTTCTTACCACTGTCCGGAGTATAGTTGCTGTATCCTGCTCCGCTGTTGTAATACGTGCTTCCATCAGGGTTGCTGTAATAATAGCTTCCATCTCTGCATAACACAATTCACTTTACTTGAACCAAGAACGGATATAAACAGCTCGAGACTTACTGATTAGAGTAGTGGTAAGAGTTGGAATCGTTTCCGTAATCACGGCTACAGTAATGATTGCCCTGGACAAAGACAGGTCATTGACGCTGTGAGTAATACGGGAAGCACATATACCTACCTGACTATTAGTGCCACTTCCGGTTACAGTATAACCTCCATTGTTTGAAGAGGTGTTGTCAGATTTGGTCATTTCGAGGGGGTGAATTTCAACGAGATGGAGGTTCAAGAAAAGAGACTGACGGTCTGGGTGTTCCGTTATGGTTTATCTAGTCACGGTCGCGTCGCGTAACGTCACGGTGCTGTGTTTTGCATAGCGCCACCGTGACACCGGCACAGGTCGGCGGCCTAAATACATATACATTTCCTTGAATGTGCAGCCCGAGTCTGGCCGCATAACATTCAAGTTGAAATTGTTATTGAATTAGACTCTCGGCCAACAAGATCCGTTGAAACATGTGCTGCTCACAAATTTGATAGTCAAGTTCCCCGCTGATTGTCCTGAAACCTTCAAAGATAAGTATAATGGTATTTATAAGTGCTCCACGTAATCAAGGAGAAGTGCCTGTTCCCCCCTCATGAACACGTCAATAAATAAAATACGGTACTCGGTGCTGAACTCGGAAGCGATTCAGACAGTTTTCCAAACCGAAAAAGCTTTTACATGGTGGGGAAAGAAGTATGCTTTGTTTATTTGTTGTTATCTCAATCAGGTCCACTTCTGTGAATCGTGATTCAATCAATGGAAGCTCGTGAGATCTTTTTTCGGACAACGCGGGCCGCTGTATTGCAAACAACAGTCTATTGCTTCATCGTTAACATTCTTTCTCTCGTATCTTCCCCGGCACACTCAGTTCTCTACCGGATCCCGATCGATAGCGACCTAGCACGAGAGCATCAGGATCAATCGAACCTCCAAGGCAAAGAAGAAGAACAAAGAACTCACTATAGGTGCAGGTTCATTGCCCAATATGTCTTCCACCTTTTTCAAGACATCTGCAGTCAACTTCGGAAGGACATCCAACGCTTTCAAGTTGTCTACCACCTGTTCCGGCTTGGAAGCTCCCAGGATAACCGTACTGGTATGAGGGTTTTGTTTCACCACCCAAGCCAACGCCAGATGTATAACTGAGCAATTCAACTCTGAAGGTCCCCACGTAAACAATCCAATAAACATTCTCAGAGCAAACAACTTGAACCACGTACCAGTCTCGGCAAGCTTTGTCAGCTCACGCACTTTCCTGATCTGCTCTTGCCCCACATCCGACTGCAATTGAGCGATCCAACTCTTGGAGATTTGTGGGAGTACAGCATAGCGAGAATCTTCGGGGATCCCATCGTTATACTACTTGAAAATCAACAAAGTAAATCGCACGAGCAAAACCGATATTAACCAACCTTTCCTGTAAGTATGCCTTTAGCTAATGCAGAGAACACCGTCGTTCCATAGTTGTATCTCTTGTACAATGGCCTGCAAGGGAATCAGGCCGGAAATGAAAAACGAACAGATCAGAATCTCTTACGAGTATTCCCGTTCCGCACGATCACGGCTGAACATGCTGTAAAATTTTGAGATATATCTAGAAGAACAACATAAACTGTGACGTACTGGTGTTGGCATTGATCAGCTACAGGTGCAATCAACCCTAGTTTATCCGCGACATCTAATCACGAGATTGAGAAACCGGAACCGATCACAATGTTAGTCGCTTACGATGAGCCGCTTCGATATCATATGAGGACCATTCCGAGGTTCCCCAGTAAAGTGCCTGCTCGTATGTTTAAATAGGGTCAGATTTTCGCGACAAAACGGAACTTGCCCAGCCCTTCTCTATCACCCAATTGAATGCGCGAACTATCTCTTCCATAGGTACTAGAAGGCAAGACAGATTGAAGCCAAGCCAAAAGTCAAAAATAAGGAGTATTCACATACCGGACGGGTCAGGACGGTGTGCAAACAAAATGTCTACGTAGTCGAGTTGCATGCGCTCCAAGGACTCCTTCGTGCCTTCAATAATGCTTGCAATGGACGGTTAGATGACAGGCAACTACAAAAGATGCTAACCCACTGTTTTCTGGACAAGCCTTTGGCGTTCGGCCCTGGGCGAACACCCCAATATATTTTCGTAGAAACGATTATATCGCTTCTGCGAAATTTGAGGTCTTTAATAGCTCGGCCCCTGGGACAATTTCAGCGAACGCTCAACTATGCAAGGAAAGAATTGGATCACAATTCTATTTCAGACTGGCCATTTGCATAACCCTCAGCGACATCAAACATGTTGATACCATTCTCGAACGCTGTTTTGATAATCGCCTGGTTGGACGCAGTCCGTCTGAACTTTGATCGAGCAAGAACACATCGTAGCATACCTTGGCCTTGTCATCAGTAACAGTCTGTCCGATGGTCAACCCTAGCAGTGGTCTCAAAATCAGACGCGAGCATAAAGATTCTACGAGAGATGATTGCGCACATCCTCCGATCGAGAATACTGGAATCCGCAGGCCACTGGATCCCAACCGTCGGAAAGTCATGTTCTTAGGATCAAAATCAACGAAATCTTGCGACATCTTTTTGTGCGTTTGAGAGTTTGGGACTGTCAAGTTTCAATGAGGAGGCTAATGAGGGGTGTCAGGGACGACTCGGGTTAGTTGCCTTGGATTTATACTGGTAGCATTGGCTAAATAGAATCAAAAAGATTCTGATGGATGACAAAGGGACATATGAACGGTGCTTTGGTTGAATCGTGTCTTGATAGCATTAAGGATCACCCTGAGTCGCGGCCCGGGAATGGCCCGGAGGCGAGCAAATAACTTGCCGCCTAATCGAGCCATTAGCATATACGCTGGTCAATATCCCATTTACTACTACTCTGGAATATCTCAGACGGAGGCATCAAATTGTTTGTAAACGGCTCGCATTAGGAAACGCTTGCTTTTTACTTTCGAGGTCACTTTGTAAGACGGTGCCGCAATGTCGACTGTACCAACCACGCCTCGAAGATATGTCAATGTGGATATAGCGACCACCACACCAACAACTACCCGTGTAACAGGATCATCTGCAGTACAATCATCACCCCATTATACAACCACGCGCCGACATTCGCTTTATGGGACAGAAGATCGAATCATCATCGACCCCGGGTCGCGAATATGGAAAGTAGGTTTTAGTGGCGAAGGTAGACCGAGAGACGTTTTCTATGCTGGAGGACCCTCCGGAGAGTCTTTGTGGACGCTTAGCAGGGCGACGAATCCTTTCGATCGTGAGGAGGAGGACCGAGTACTTCAGGCGAAAATACAAGCTCGTTTGCGAAGCGTCTTTCACGAGTTCGTCCTTTTCTGTTGTTTCTCATTCTATAGCTGTCAATCACCTCCAGTTAGCTCACTCCTCACAGATCCAAAGTCGCGTAAAGTTATCTTGGTCGAACATCCTTTGTTACCACTGTATGTCAAAGATATGATAGCACGCACCTTTTTCGACAATTTACAGGTGCGGCTTGCTACCTGTTTATTCATTGATATTACGGTTTACATCGAATTAGGTTCCATCAATATCGTTCGCATCAAGTCATCTTCTCTCGCTCCTCACTGTCGGGAGGATAACTGGTCTGGTTCTAGATTGTGGTCATTTAGAGTCGACCGCTCTTCCAGTAGGTATCATGCTCAGTTACTGGATTTCTTTCAAGCTATTTGCGTCTAGATATTTGCTTCTCGTCCGCTTTTCCCACAACTCAAAGCCACCCCATTGGCGGGATCGCGCTTATCATCACACATCAGATCTCTCATCCTTCTTTTTGGAACCTATCTTCCCCCTGCTACGTCTCTTATGGCCGCTAACATTCCTGCAGCTAGTCGATCAGCCCGAGTACCAATAGAAGTCCTAACAGATACTGTAATCGAAGAGATCAAGACTCGATGCTGTTTCGTTAGTGAAGCACTCGACTCGTTGGGAGGAAACTCCAGGGCAATGTCTCCTGCAGGCGGTGACGACTACGGGATGGACGCAGAAGTCCTTCCTAGCGATACCACTCATTCCGAATCGGAATATTCCCGGATTTCAATGGATGTTGATAGCGCAGCAGGAGAATCGCAAGCTGCTTCATCTGGCTTCTCTGTCGTTTCACATTCGTATGCGACACTTCCTTCGGACCGAAAGGAACGAGCAGAGAATAATTTACAGGTTTTGGCTGATATGTACAAGCGATATTCGACTGCTACAGATATTCAACTACGCGTCGTACCGCCTGTATCTCAACAGGTTGGGACTGGTAGAGGCACCTTGATCATTCCTGGGTGGATTCGAGAACGTGCTGCCGAAGTGCTATTTGAAGGCGGTGATGTGGACGAAAGTAGTGTTGCGGAAGTCATCCTAGACTCGTTACTGAAGGCAATCATTGTCTTCCTTCCCTTACACACACTTGACTGATACTGCTCTTGCCCAACAGGTTCCAGTAGATTTACGAAAGACATTAGCCTCTTCTATCCTCGTAGTGGGAGGGACACCTATGCTTCCCGGTTTCATACCGCGATTGCACACCGAAATCATCCGAGCCCTCTCCCCGCCTTCGTCAGCATCACCTTCAAGATCTCCGAGTCGACCTGGTCGACCGCATCCGCCGATTTATGACCGTTACGCGTCCCTCAGACCTCTCAAATCACATTTTGCCATCCTAAATAATCCGGATCCTTCTCACCAAGCCTCAGCGATGACACCCACAGCTCCTACACGAGGTTCGCTAAACGCAGGGAGAGCACCAGCTTTCACCCCTGCCGCAATGGCTTGGGTGGGTGGGTCACTTGCAGGGTAAGTCATTTCAATCCTTACACTTATGGAACCCGGTATCTAAGAACCTCTCCCGATAGAGCGTTAAAAACCGGAGGCGTGGAGATCCCGCGAGATAAATGGGACGAAGCAAGGTCCAGAGAAGAGGAGGGTGACGACTCGGTGACCGAGACCCCTCCACGAGTGTACAACCCCGTGTTACCAGACTGGACGAGGTCCCCGTTACCAGTAGGAGCTCCGTCTGCGGTGACTACCCATGCAGCTCCGTCTACGGCTGTAGGAGCGTGATTGTGTCTGGTTTCTTTCACGGAATTTTTTTTTTTGGCCAGCTGCATACGCGTACATAGTTGGGTTTGCGAAGTGATAGAATTAATGGTAGCGTATAACGTGCTTTTGTATTTGATGAGGATGTAGTTTTTCATGTTGTCCGCATCCATACTTAACATCCGTATGAGCAAAATTAGGGCATCAGTAGCCTTGTTCCCGCCCTGAACCGAATTCTCAATTACCCTGGGAACGGCATGCGTCAAATAAAACTTGCCAACGATGATTCACTGATAAAAGACTGGAATGTAAAATCAATTTCGACAACAACCAGATATTAGAAAATGCCGGCGCAAGTCTTGCTTGCAGCTGACCATTAGCTCTGTTCCGATAATAATCGATTAATAATCAATCGTAACACATCATACAATGATCTGCCTATAACGCAATAGATATCACCATAATGCAGACCTACTAAAACTGTTTTATTCTATTCTCTTTCCCTGTTATATTAACGTGACAAACCAACCGTAAGAAATCCAAAAACCGTCTTCTTTCTGATAGTGTTTCATAGACGGCATATCATGTTTCGCAGACTTGATCTGGAGGAGAACTCGCCAACTTGTTCAGCGTTCAGCTCTAGCTGCCCGGTAAGAAGATCGACCTGCTCTGACCACTCGAGATGTAAGACTGGCGCTTACGACGAATTTCCATACTCGTCTATATATACCGTTCGGTAGTTAACAGTTGAACTATTCTACCTTTTGGTGTAACTGTTGGAGCGTCCGGCCAGCAGTTTTTTTTTTTACACGAAAGTGTCAAAGGTTTTGGTCAAATTTCCAAGACTTAGATACATTTTTTTTTATAATTCGTTTCGTAGGTGGGACTATTACCGCCTGTATATCTGGCTAACTCATTTGTTGTTTGCGAATATGAAATCAGGATTCGGAGTCAGTTCGGAACTGGCGTGCTACATCATTGCCATGCTATCAAAGGTTAGAAGGGCCAAAGGAGACGATTTTAAAAGACAAGAAAGAAGTGAGAGTGTAGGTTCGGTGGCGTAGTTGGTTATCGCATCTGTCTAACATTGGTCAGTGCACAGAAGGTCCCCGGTTCGATCCCGGGCCGAATCATTTTTGCTTCATGTCCTTTCCTGCTTCCGCACCGAGATATACGGACGGATTTGCATATTTATATTATAGTAGTGGATTTCTGCCTTCTAAGATTTTTTTCCAAAGAAGTTCATCAAATTCTTCTGGCCTGCCACAGACTTTGTCGATCCTTCGTTCATTCTGGCCCTTGTCGCAAGGCTCCCACTTGAAGAAGCCTTCCTGACTAGCTCCTTTGAAGATGAAGTTTTGGGCTTGGCTTTCGTCTCTGTTGATTTAGCATTGCCTTTCGTTTTGCTTCCCTTTTCAAGGGGGATGTCAGATACTTCGGGCTCCTCATCTACAGATTCGTAGGACGAATAATCCTCCGTGACTGAAAGTAAAAAGAGTGAACATAACGGTTCGAAGGGTTAGTAATGAAACGCACCCATGTAACCCTTGTCGTCCATTTTCGTTCTACTTTTCAAAATTTTCTTCTTCTTCAACCCGTTTTGGCCGACAGGAACAACCTTCTTCTCCTTCCTCTTCCTCGGCTTTGGCTTAATCACTTCAGGCTCTTGTTCTTCGTACATACTCTCTCCTTCCGTCCGATCTTCCTCTTCTTCATCCTTCACATACTCATTCAGGCTCGACTTGCTTATGACACGGGAGACTTTCTCGACTTCCTCTGGAGTTCATATTTCGATGATTGTCGAATGATAAACACAAGCAACTTGACTTACCATCGTCTATGTCCATCATCACTCGAAGGCTCACTTCTTCCTCCGAATCCTCAGCTTTGATCTTGCCTTTGCCTTTGCTTTTGGGTAGTTTAGAATCGACATCATCATCATCCGACAGGACGACGCCCTTTTTGACCCGAACGCGAGTCGTCAACGAAGAAGCTTTATTCACTGGTTTCCGGACTGGAGCCGGAGGGGTAACCACAGGCTTCTCGTCTTCTTCGGATTCTGAAAGAACATGGTTTCGCTTGACGCCTCTCTGGATTCAGATGTCAATTTGAACATATAGGTCGGAAGGTTTTATGAAGTTCAAACCTTGGGTGCAGAGGTTTCAGTTGTTACCTTTCTGTGTTTCTCCTGCTTTTCTGTCCCTTTCCTTGTGTCTTCTTTGAATTTCGCTTTGTTCCAGTCCAATTTCCCCTCCGAAGTTTTCGAGCTCTTCTGTTCCAATACGCCTGGTTTTGGCTTTTCCTTTTCTTTCTCCTTGGCACGCTCGTTTGCCAGAGTGGCATCAGTCTTCGATGAAGATGACGTCGCAACAAGTGCTTTCCCTTTGCCCACAGGCGCAGCCTTCCCCTTGTTAAATTTTAATACCCCCGCGAAAAAAAAACTTGTAAAGAAATCTGCACCAAACTCACCTGAACAACGTGAGGGCCAATTATTTTGCCAACCTTGAGAGCTAAATCTTTGTCGCTGGCATCTATCAGCCGTACTTTGTGCGTGGCTGGACAAATTAGATCAGCATCCTGAATGAACGGTAGTTTGATTAGAGAAGACTAATTGATTAGGGAAAAACATACCAGGAGTCGTGCTGGAGAGAGGCTATATACATGCACAGAATAAATCTCTGCAAATTGAGTTTTGTAATCTGATGGACCGTCGGTGGATGTGGATGATATAATTGGGAAAGCTTACTCTCGAGATCCTCCTCCCCAACTAAAAGTGTCTGCAGTTCCTGTACATCATCATCCTCGTCGTAGTCTTCGTCCCACCCTATATCCCCTCCATCTACATCCATACGGTCCTCTTGAGAAATAGTTGATTGAGTAGGATGTAAGAGACCTGAGACCAGATACGTCGCGTATGATTCGACATCGTGCCTATATTTTTCGAGCTCCCTGCATTAAACAGGTGTTCTCAGCACACTTTGTGCATGGGTGAAGAGATGAGCGCCTGACTTTTTGGCAGCATTCACATGGATCTCCATCTCCCTGCTCAGGAGACGGAAGGTAACCTACATTGAAAACCAAATTAAAAATGAGTCTCGATTTTAAATATGATCCACGCATACGACTGTATTCTCTATGGAGAGTTGTTTACTCAGATAGTCGTGAACCTTCTCCGTTGACATTGTTGCAGGACGCGTCTGGTGTTCGAGCAATCTTGGGAAAGAAACGATGCCACAGGCGCGTAATACTTGAGTCAACCCGAGAACAGTCAGGAATTTGGCTACTTTTGTAAATACACCTATCCATGGCAGCATACGTCCGCAGTTGGTTTGCTTCACCGACACCCAGCGTACCAGAGATTCGACATTCGGATTCGGATGAAGAAGACGATGTAACTATCAAGGGGGACGATGATGACGAACCCCCAGCTTTCCCTGCCATGAACAGTGCGCAGCGAGCACCATTGAATCCTCCTTCAATTCTTTCAGATACCCAGTTAATGCCCCCGCCTCCCATGCCTTCACTGGCCAGACGTCAGTTGGGTGTCCCACAACCGCAATCTTCCCCATCATCGACCCTCGCTCTGCCACCTTCAACCACGAAGCTAACACCAAGTTCTAGACGAGGGAAAGTAGTTCTCGCACCCGGTCATGGTGCTTTAAACTGGGCTAATCTCAAGTCTTCGGGACAAGATCTGAGGGTAAGAGAGATATTTGTGTCTGATAACAAGTCTATCCTTATCTAAACGTTTAAGGGGGTCGATAATCTGAAACGAATACCACCTTCCGAGCTGAAATTACACAACAAGCGTGAGGATGCATGGACTGCAATATATGGCAAAGTATACAACATCACGCCTTATCTACCCTTTCATCCAGGTGGTGAGAAGGAGCTGATGCGCGTTGCAGGGCGGGATGGGACCAAGCTTTTCGGTGAGCTATTCGGTCTCCAAATTCACTCAAAAGTTTACCATCAAGTTATTAGCCCTGACACATGGATGGGTGAATGCAGATTTCATGTTAGATGCTTGCATGGTCGGATTCCTGGTCACAGAACAACATAGAGACTCAGATTAATCCAAGGCGATAGATTCGCGTCCTAGACTGTAAATGATACAATATGGTGCATGCATGAAATGCGTGTTTTATATAATTTATGATCTGATTTGGCCTATCCGTTTCCGCCCGGGGCTTTCTTACCAAATCCACAACTGTATAAAGCAGATATCAGAGATAGCAAAATCTCTAGCATCAGCATCCATCGCCTGCAGCACCGCAATTTCATGGTAAGAAGCCCGAAAACGAAACGAGGAGGAGGATCCACCAGTGTTCCTGCTCTTGGTTTCGGTATAGGAAGGCGACCACGACAGCAGTTACCACTGCTATATCGATTTTCTAACCCTGTGGATCCAGACCATTCTAACCTTTCTGGTGAAGACGAAGAAGAGGATCAGGACCATGGATGGCATAAACCCTCGCTTCTGGATCGTATTCGCCCTGCCACTCCTCCATTGCTGAGTCGCATAGAACCACCTTCTCCTGAACAGGCACTCGCCGCCAACCGTTACACAGATCTCTACGAACAACCGGACTCGACAGATTCTCCTCAAGATCTAGCCGCAAGGAGTGACGACTTGCAAAAACAAGCAGAACAATTTCTTGAACAATTTCAACACCAAAGTTTGGAATCTACGGCACAATCTGATGATACGGGTTCTAGGACTTCCTCTCCTCGTAGGCTTTTTCGTGCAGACGTGAGCGGCTATAATGAGCCTCCTGGATCCTTATACTCAGGGCATCAATCGTTGTCGCGGTATAGACCGTCACCAACTCAAAATATATCAGGTTGGTTACCAAAAGGACAGAAAAACGTAGGGATGGGATCCAGTGTTAATGGCAATGACGACGAGGGTGATATCACCGATTCGGAGGAGACTTTGGTCGTAACAATGCTCGATGCACAGCAGACCAAGTCTTCCTCCGAACCGGACACTTCTGTGCGTCATTTCTGTGTTTCAATTTTGCCTTAACCAATGTAATACCAGATGTCAAGTACCAACGTCACCTCAGACGTCGAAAATTTGCCGTCTCTGATGGGCGTTGATGTCGCCGTAGACAATTTCTCTCCGCATGGCCTGGGCATATCGCAACCTCACTTAACGGGTCCTGAAGCAATGCATAGAGATTGGGTTCAGGGGGACACTCTCATGGGACAGCAGGCTCTTCATCATGTAGAAGAAAGTGTATGTCAAGGTGGAGGACCTGGTGTCTGCGCACCTGAACCAAGCCCTACCACGGATCATGCAGCGGGTGAAACTCTAGCTATATCTGGAATGGTACAGAAACCGCGAATTCATGAAGTCCCTGGTCAAACTAAGTTCGATAAGCAGCATAAAGTTAACCATTCAATCGGCTCACCTCATCCGGGTGCCGTTGCTGCCGTCAAGGCCTCTTACTCACAAGCAGAACTCGTGCCCCAGACACGATCTTCCTTGCTACCCTCATTCAATCCAATAATCAGTACACAGCATTCTCGCTCTTGTGATCCCACTGTCGCATCATGTTCGCAGAAGCAGCATATCTCACATTCACCTAAACTTCTGTCAGCTCCATCATTGGAAGGTCTTGACCGCTCCATTGAACAATGCCGCAAAATCCTTATCCCTGTCGTTCTCCAGAATCTCAATTCACGCCGTGGATCAGGGTCTATTTCTTCCGACAAACAGACTATGGAACCTGCAGTTGCAAGCTTATTGACAGATGCGCGCTGCGTAGAGTTCATGCAGCTGTCTAGAAGACTGCAAACGAAGTTGGTCAAAGGAGGGAAGAGATCACAACAGCGAAGTTCAGCGGAAAATGACAAACTCGAGTTCATAAATGCTGTTCGGGCCGGCATAAAACGGCCAAGGGACGAGTCCGAGGAGGAGAGGCGCTTTCAGTCAAAGAGGGATTCTGCTGTTGCATTTGCTTCTGTGAACGACAGTGTCATAGACAAATCCGATGTTCTAGACACGAATCATGCCCACGAAGCTTCTAGCGACCCTTTCACTACACTTGGAGCGTCGACGTGCCTGAGGGATTTGTTCATCGAGAATTCATCCACCGTGCCACGTGTTTCTCTTGACGATTCCGGTGTTCATCCAACGGAATCTTTGGTCGCGGCATGTGGTAACGATAATACAGGGGAATCCACACTCCACAGTAGCAAGACCATTCAAGACAACAGAAGTGACCCGACGACCGCCTCTAACCCTCGTACGAAGCCCTTGGGCGCAGCAGCCCTCGATAGTCGGGGCAATAGTGCGTCTGCACAACCGTCTTCCATATCAAGTGATTCGATGTCACGCTCTACGCCTTCAGTTCCTCCGCAGACACCTGTTGATAATAGAAAGACCAGTCACGAATTAGAAGGGGGAGAAGTGTCCATGAGTGACTACTTGATGTCTGAAGGGAATCCCATATCCAAACATTCCTTTGTTGAATCCTTGAAAGATCGATTTGTTCGAGATTACGAGACGAATGAATACATGTCAGAAAAGAGAAGAGGAAAGCAAAAGGCTGTTGGGGCAGGTTTCGAAGAAGGCGAAATTGGGGAAGTGCAATTCAATGGGCGAGGGGACGAGCACCTACTTTCTGAAGGCTCACAGCATGATGCAGAGCAACGAGCAATACGTCTGTCAGTTTCCCCGTCGCCGTCATCGCAGCCGTTATCCCTAGGTGCTGTCCCCGGAATATTGTTTTGCCGAGTAGGAGAACCGTGCTCAGACGTCCTCCAAACTAGCTTCGTTGTGGACAAAGACATGGGACAGGAAGTCGAAAGGTGGTGTAGGCGACACCACTCCAAGTGAGTAATCTGTTTTTCGAATGAGTTATCCATAAGCTGGCCCTAACTGCCACACGCAGGACTTCACAAAAACAGATATCTTTGCAGCTTCAATGTATACTTAAGGCTAACGTCATGGAAGTCAATCAGCGCTTAGGAGAAGAAGGCAGTTCAGGGGATGAACTAACGCGGGCCCTGCGAGAAATCCCATGTCATTGGCCTAGGGCGGGACAGATTTTGGTCCAGGTAAACGTCGAACAGCGTTCAGAGGGCGGGAAGACATGGTTTTCACACGAAATTGTGAGCACGCTTGTTCATGTTTGCTACAAGTCACTCATTATCACGCGTCATAGATTCAAGGCAAAGCGATTGACATCTCGTCCTCCATACGCTCAGGAATCAATACGGTGCACCTCATTCAACTGGGGGACCTATCAGATTATGTATTTGTGCTACATGTCATAAAGCACCCTATTTCGCCGACGGAATCGCATCCAAAGTGGATCCGATATGGAGAAATGTCTCAGCCAAATCGAGTTGCTATTGCGAGCGCTTGATGCTGCTTACCTGTGTCTGGTTTGACTTTCATATTAACAACTTGTCATTATGTTTTTGTATGGCTGTACCTCTGATCTCTGGAGTACTTTGAAATATAGGACTTGGGATCGGTGTTGAAGAGGTCCAAGGTGTTCTGTTAAACCCCCACCATTGTAGTTTCGGTGGTCTAGTGGTTATGATTTTCGCCTCACACGAGTATCGCGAAAGGTCCCCGGTTCGACCCCGGGCCGAAACATTTTTCTTTCTTATAGCATTGTACTCCATTCATGTGTCAAGTTTCAAGTTTAACATTGTTTATAGAGCAACCAGACCAGAATTGAGTGGTATCGTGATAGTAATTGATGATTCAAAATAAATTATTGGTCTAATTTAGCGGATCTCGAGCGCCAGAACTCGCATTCCCGTTGGAAGGCAGTATTGTCTTCCATTTGAGCGATAATACCCAAGTCTGTCCCACCCGCTCGCTCATCATTCCCACTTCCAAATACCATAAGCCTCCCATCGAAGGGGGTCCACTCTGGTCGATCTTTCCCCAGCCCAGTGCGCACCTTGTTGGGATCCCCAGTGGCGATAAACGAAGTCCAGTAGGCTGTGATATCCTGCGCCAAAGCGTCTTGAGTCTTTGAGATGTTTCGGACGCCAAGTTCATAGTTCTCATATGGTGTATGAGAAGTATGCGAGGCGCCGAATTCTACGGATATATTTGTTGCCCAATGCCATAGATAGACAGGCGGGATCTGTCCTGCTGTCGCAAATCTTGCAGTGGTCATGACTGGGCAGATGTAGGCGTATTGACCGAACGCGGCGGTAACTCGTTTGAATTCTGATCCGACATGGATAGGTCTTGTGTCGACATACGGGGAGGTCGGGTCCTGTAAAGGATCTGGGTATAGAGCTTCGAGAGATGACATGTCTGTTGAATTGAACGCAGGTATAAGTGTTTTCATGAAGTCTGTGAAACCCTGAGACGTGTTTAGAGTGCTGGGTACGAAGATGCTTCCCTCGTCTCTGGCAAAGCCTGTAAGTATCGGAACCCTATTCCAAACTCCACTCTTCCATTCCTCGGTTGGGCGAAGGTGGATGATCTCGCCATCGACTACTGGCTGGAAAGGCCACCGGACGGAGGGGTTGTACTTGTTGTAGATCGTCACGGATGCATTAACGACTTGCTTGGATGGTGCCGCGCGCAGACATGGGAACATATTGGCATCTGTTTGGTTCGCACATCCTGCCAAGGTGACGAACTCATTGAATTGTAGCTCTACCAACGAGTCGTTGGGAGGGGCGATTTTGCGCGCACTAGGAGACCCGTCCTCCATGAGGGCACGGTGAAACAAAGGTGGTCGCCCTTCAACGAAATTCATGACATGATGTCCAACCTTTAAACGTTGATAATCAATGGCTATTATAATACGGAGTAAAACCTACTGAATGTCCGCCTGCAGAAGGACCGAAAATCGTGACTTGTTGTGGATCTCCGCCAAA